>CM046442.1:43057658-43361545 GCA_025506515.1 Flaveria trinervia
TGTTCTTGCCCAGAACTCAATCCTTGAAGAGAAAGTCAGTAGCTTCAAAACCTACTTGACCAATTTCACAAGGAGAAAGACCATCTGCCTCCACCAACCCACAGATGCCACCTTCAGTTGAAGGTTCCCCACACACTGAGCCACTCCAAACTCAACCATCTGCCTCTGCTTCAGGCCCTATTTCTCAGGAACAGAACCCTCCTGAGCAAATAGGTGCTGTACTTCAAAATTCCCTCCCTCTCATCACACCCATAATCACTGCTATTGTGACTAAAGCCATTGATGAGAGGCTTTCCTCAACTTTACAACCCTTGATTGATGCTGCTTGTGCAAAAGACACTTTCTGCGGTACAAACCCCTTCCTCCAATGCATCCAAAAGGGGGAGAGTACTGCAGTGAAAGAAAAGAAGAGGAAAAGAACAGACGAAAAGAAGAAGAGAAGCAAGCCCAAGAAGAGAAAGAAAAGCAACCACTGCTCACTTACAAGCGAAAGAAAAGTGCTGAGGATCAATCTACTGCTGAAGACAAATCCTTGGAAGAGCTGGTAAAAGAAGCTGACACTACACACAGCCGATCCATGGATAAAATAATTGAACAACTCTTCAGGCAAGGGTTTGATACAGCCACATTGGATAGTGAGATCAGAAGGTTGGAAGTGCAAGAGATTCAACCCGATGGGCTGGGTATGATGCTCTTGATAAAGAGAGATTGGAGATAATGATCCGCTTCATTGCAAAATACTTAGGAAGATCGTTAATGGAGATTCGCGCGTGGACCAGGGACAGTTCTGGTTATAGTCACCAGAATCTGTCTGTCTGAGCAATTCCACAAGGGGATTATTGTTGAAGCCCTTGATGAGGCTGGGGCTGTAAAAGGTTGGAAATGGCTAACTTACAAAGGCGAAACTTACTACAAGATGCTAGATCAACCTTCCCTTCCACCCACTCAAACACTGCCTACCCCTCAAATCTCCAAACCAATCTCTAAGCCCAACACCAAACATCCTCTTTCTTCAAAACCAATTCCTTACCAACCCAACCATCATCCAGTGATGCACCTAGAAGAGGAGAAGGGTGCTGAGGATGGAGAAGAAGAAGAAGAAGAGGATGAAGATGATAGTCTGCCACTCTCTGCTGTTCTAAAGCTACCAAAACCCAGAAGTCAACCCATGATCACACCTGACTCTCAAGGGAAATGGTCAGAGTCAAGATAGAAGATGAAGAACAGCAGAAACAGCACGATGAGCAACTACTGAAGATGGTTGACAAGGAATTTCCTCAGTGATCATCTATTCAAGCCATGAAAGGGCATGCTCAGAGGCTGTACACTCTCAGGCACACTTTTCAGTATCAGAAGGAGAGAGTGAGAGTATGGCCAGACCCCAGGGTGAGTTCTAGAATCCATAAAATAACTATTCCACACAGATACAATGGCCAGGTTAGAAAAAACAGAATCTACCATCATGTTGGCCATTGTAGTCACACCTTGGGAAATCATTGATGAATTCAAGAAAGCTCATCAAGCAAAGATGACCCCTCAAGCTTACTAGAAAACAAGATGATAAAAAGGGGTTGTTATATAAAAAGCTTGAAGACATCCAGAAGAATGAGCTCCATTACTCCTTGAAGGCACCCATCCTGATGAATTTGTCTATAGGGAGGTAACTACAGTGGAGCTGAAAAATGGCAGGACCATGAAGTACTTATCTGAGTACTATGGTCCAGAGTTCTTCTTCGAGGAGGAGTAGAAGAACTCTCTCAGGAGGAACAAGTTGTTCTCTTTAGGCCTATGTTCGAGAGTCATACAGACTCATTATGGGGAAGTAAATCTCATGAATGGGATAACAACTCTGTGTCCAGTTCCCCAAACAGAGTTCCCATTCATACCCTGCCAAACAAATATCTGAGATTTCTTCCCAGGCCGGAGCTTACATGGGTCATCTTCTCTACTGATCAAGAAGGAAAAAGACCAACATTTTGCCAACAATAAGTGGGATAATAAATAATTCAGAGGTTTTGGCTGCATTGGTTCAGGGGGAGTTTGTTGGACCAAAAGAACCAATGAGCCAAGATCAGAAAACCTCTAAGTCCCACATGGTATCACAACAATTGCTGAAAGCTTCAGCAGCAGTTTGACAAGTGCTGAAGACTTCAACAGCTGAAGATCAAGTGTTGAAGACTTCAACAGCTGAAGAACTAAAGTGCTGAAGTACAACAGCTGAAGAATACAAGTACTGAAGCTGAACAGCTGAAGAACACAAACTGTAGCTGAACAGCTGAAGAACACAAGTGCTGAAGCTGAAAGACCAAAGCACTGAAGTACAACAGCTGAAGTGTTTATAAGTGCTGAAGATCAACAACTGATGTACAAAGTCTGAAGACAAAGACTGAAGACATCAGTTGATGATATCTACTGAAGTCATCAGCTGATGAAACATCTGAAGGTCAAAGTCTGAAGATCAAGTACTGAAGCCTCAGTAGTTTGTCACAACTTCTGAAGAGTACTTCTTCAGTAGTTGTGATATCAGTAGTTTTATATTTCTAGTTTCAGTAGTTTTGTAAAACGACTGAAGAGCTTGTTCTTCAGTCGTTGTAGTTTCAGTAGTTTTATATTTCAGTAGTTATAACAACTGATAACACTTAGAACTTTTTGTAAGAAGATGTCAGCTATTTTGACATCTTCAGTAGTTGTGTTTCAGTTGTAATAAATCTGTTAGATGTCACTATCAAGTGACATCAGCAGACGTCACATCTTTTTTATAAGAGGTGTCGACCTAATCATATTGTGACATTCTGTTACCACGAAAGCGAATATTGAATGAAATTATTTGCAGATATTCTCTCTCTCTATAACCGTCTTTGTTCTTCATTGAATATCGTTTTGTTCTTGTGATTGACTAATTGATTGTTTGAATTCCGTTGCAATACTCTTCAATCAATCAAACATAGATCACTGATCCTAACAGTGAGACCTTTAAGCAAGAGCCTGGAATTCTCTCATACCAATGTAGGACTGTTGAAGGGTGGTCAACTTACAACACAACAAGTTAAAGAGGAGAGTAACTTAACTTAATCAAATAGTGAACTAGATTAAGCACAAGTAAAGACACTAAGAACACAAGTAATTAAGAGACAAAACACAAGAGCAAGATACACAAGGAGATGGTTTTCAAGGTTGCAGTATATTGCCTTCTCAATGTTCTATTACAAGTGTTACAAAGCATAAAAGATTTACAAGAATATGAGATACTTATACTACATCGTACAGCCGGCCATACATGAAGCCAGTTGGATACACTTTGTTGGACCAAAAGAACCAATGAGCCGGATCAGAAAAACCTTTAAGTCCCACAGACGTCACAACAACCTGAAGACCACAACAGCTGAAGACAACAGCTGATTACAAAGTCTGAGACACAAGTGCTGAAGACAAAGTCTGAAGACACAAGTGCTGAAGACAAAGTCTATAGACACAATGCTGAAGACAAAGTCTGAAGACACAAGTGCTGAAGACAAAGTCTGAAGACACAAGTGCTGAAGACAAACTCTGAAGACACAAGTGCTGAAGACAAGTATCAGACGTTGTCACAACAGCTTAAGAGGTCTTCTTCAGTAGTTGTGATGGTTTACCTTTCAGTAGTTTTCTTTGTTTCAATATTTGTAAGAACTGAAGAGTATGTTCTTCAGTTGTTATTGTTTCAGTAGTTTCTTTTCAGTAGTTGTAATAATAGTTAACACTTACCATTTTTGTAAAAAGATGTCAGCTGTTTGACATCTTCAGTAGTTGTTAACTATCAGTAGTTTGTGATAAATTCTGTTACATGTCACTATCAAGTGACATCAGCAGACGTCACATCTCTTATATAAGAGGTGTCAACCTAATTGTAATTATGACATTCCGTTACCACGAAAGCGAATATTGAATGAAATATATTTGCAGAATTCTCCCTATCTATAACCGTTTTTGTTCTTACATTGAATATCTTTTTGTTCTTGTGAATTGGCTAATTCATTGTTAGAATTCCGCTGCTATACTCTCTAATCAATCAAATGTGGATCACTGATCCTAACACACTTAACTAGACACCATACAAACTCAATTGTAGAGTCAAAAAGGCAGATTGCCTTTTTGACTTTGTGACTATGACATGCCATAGCTCACATCCTTATCTATTATAAAAAGGATAAAGTACATGAAGTAAAAAGTTTACAAACTCAAGACCTTAATGTACAATTACCAAAAGCATGGACCTTTTTCACCACTCATGCAAGTTGTGACTTTATAGAGTTGCAGTGGAAAGGGTCCAGCTTTATGGAAAAATACATAAGATAAAGCATGTTGTTAAAACTCTTTGGAAGAAATCTGTCTTCAATACTTGAGCTTTGGAAGACTTTGTCTTGAAGATTCGGAAGACTTCATCTTTGGCTTTGGAAGATATTGGTCTTGGCTTCAGAAGATTTCATAGGTAGAATATTTTTGTTGCATGTGTGAAACTTCCTAAGCATTCTTCTTCAATACTTGTGAAACATGCATGCAGAAAGACTTTGTGTGTTTGGTTGCTTCAGCCTCTTCATATAATCTCTACAAAGATTGACTCAGTCGCATGACTAAACCTTCAGTCATGCGTATGGATCAATCGCATGATTCAGTCACACGACTGAACCATGCTAATGGTTTAGTCGTATGACTGGAAACCCATAACCTATAAATACCACCTAATTAGTGGAAAAACAAAACACTAGGTAAACTTTTGAAAAACTTGAGAAACATTGATACTCTTACGAACTCTAGCCGTCTAGAACGTCCAAGGAACCCTGTCAAACTTCATAGATCAATCTTGATCAATCTCTACTCGTTCATACATTTAGTTTCAATGTTAAATCGATTGGGTAATTTTTCTCACTGATTGATCACCAATCAAATAGAATTCCGCACTATCTGATTTGGTATAAACGCATAATCTGTACATATTCCATACATACACTGTCCTGACAAAGAGTACGCAAATTAAATTTTGGTGGAGTCTCGTCGTATGAGCAGTTTCAAAGAGCTTTGAAGGGTGGTAAGGGTTACGACTGACTGACCCCCTTATTTATACACCTTTAAATTTCAGTCATGCGATTGGACCTATACTCATGCACCAGTCATGCGACTAAGCCCATACTCATGCTCCAGTGGTGCGACTAGGGTTTAGTTGTGTGACTGGCTCATACTCCTTCATCCATGGTACGATTGGTTCATTCTTGTAGTCCAATCGCATGTTGTTCCATACACATGGTCTAATCGTGTGACTAGCTCATAGTTATCGTTCCATCGTGTGATTTGCTCATTCTTATGATCTGATCGTATGATAGGCTCATACTCTTGAGTTTGACCTCATACACTTTCAATCCTTTATAATTTAACCTTTGTTAAACATTATGACCTTTTAACACCATTTGATCACCTCAGATGTGATCCTTTTAGTTTGGAACCGTTTGATCACCTTAGAGGTGATCCTTTTAATTTAACACTGATTGTTCACCTAAGATGTGACACCTTTTAGTTAATAATTCATAGAGTACATCCAGTTGTATAGTCCAACTAGTAACCTACAAGCGAGAAAAAAATAGAAAATACTTCAAAATTTAAAAGAAAACAAGACATATTTTTGTAGTTTAGGGTTTGAGCAGCACAGCTTCACGTTGATCTGATCATTTCTGGAACGATTCATTATGGAATCATACTGGAATAACAGAATCATTTAGGAACCCTTTATTAATATGCAATTTGATGCCAGATTCTTGTTTTGTCTGAGAGTCATTAGCACTTTCAAGAAATCATACTAGAGCTATAAGATGCATACAATGATTTTGACATTCTAGAATTGTAGCCACGATGATTGTCAGTATGTTTGTCCACTTAAATCCATACATAGACTTTTGACCTACATTGGTGATGAATTAGGTTTAATTATTTTAACAAGCATTTGGGGACCTCACACTTATATGGTAATCAACATTCCTTAGGAGATTTTTGAGCGGTCTACGGGTATTGGGAAAGAATAGACTATTCTAAGAGCTTTCAAAGAGATGCCAAGCCTCAGGTCAGTGCCATCACATAAGAAAGAGGTGCAAACAACAATGAATTCTAGAATATTTACGTTATGCTTATCCTCAGGTTAGTGCGCCGCACAGCAGATAGGCACACAACCTATCTTCTTGTTAGAGCATTTATTTTTCTTTTGCACACAACGCACCAACAACAATAGTCATTAGCTTGATTGATTTTAGAAGTTTTTACATGTGCTTTGCTCATATTTATGGTCATCCGCACACAGTAGTGGTGTTTATTTTGCTCCTCACTCCTTATTAGAAATGTATTGATTATGTTAACCATGGATAAGATGAGAACCCACAGCAGGTTAAACAACTTAGTTTCAATTTTTAATTCACCAGTGAAGTCTACTCATCTATTGTGTTGAATCTACCGACACATCATATAGTGAACTAGCAACCTCTAGGTCTAGTTTCTCCATGTTACCTCAGTAGCTAACTAGTTTAACTATCAATTTTTCTTTAGTTGTGCTTAGACTTCTCACACTTGTACTTTGAATTTTGTATATTAAGCAAACTAGTTTTGAAGTACCAACCAATTCATTCCTTGTGTACTATCATTTTCCATAAGCTTTTAATCAAAATCACAGATTTGCTTTCACTTCTTTGAGCTAAACTGCCCTCTCCCTCGTTTTTTAAGTACATTAATACTGCAATTTAATACTAACCAAATTAATACTAACCTAAGACTATTCTCCCCCTAAAATACTAAAACCAAAAATCTTTTTGTGTTTTTGGATTTTAATATACAGGAAAATAAAATAAAATAAAATAAAATATACACTAGTCAGACTATGAATTTTCGTCTTCTTGAATCACAACATTTTTCTTTTTTTTCACGCCATTAACCTCTAAATGATATAAAAATCTTGGTTTGTCAAATGCTTGTGTAGAGGTCGGCGCATTGAATATCAGTATTAATTTTAACAACATCGATTAATTTGTTTTTCAAACAGTCATGTACAAGTGATACTTAATACTGATGTTTTAGTTTTAGGGTGTTGGACTGGATTTTTGGTTACTGCGATAGCAGCAGAATTATCAACAAAAATAGGGATGTTAGAAAATTACAAAGCGCAGTCAAGCATTTGTTGTTGAATCCAAATTTTTTGTGAATAGCAACTAGCAGCCAACAACATATTCAGCTTCACATGTTGATAGAGCAACTGAGATCTACTTCTTACATTGCCAGGTGACTAACTGTCTACCAAAGTACTGACATCCCGCTGATGTTGACTTGTAATTCATCTTGCAAGCGCCATAATCCGAGTCACTATACGCTGTAAGCTCAAAGTCATCGTCATGAGGTTAACACAACCTGAGTGTTGGAGTCCCTTCAGATAACGAATGATTCTTTTAACCCCGATGAGATGATTTACTTTTGGTTTAACCTGTATCTGGAGCAAAGACATGTGGCGTTCATGATATGAGGATGCGAGGCTGTGAGATACATGGCAGATCTGACCATTCCTCTATACATGGTTGCATCAACCAGATCACCATATTCGTCGGGTGGCACTTCATGGTTTGTGGCAAGTGGAGTTCCGGCTGCTGAAGCATTCTCCATGTCGAATCGACTGAGGATATTGCCTACATAATTGGTCTCATGTAGGAAGATTCCCTTTGGTGTCTGATCCACTTGTAAGCCAAGAAAGAACTTCATCTCCCCCATGGCATTCATCTCCAACTCTGATTTCATTACATATTCGAATTCTTTACATAATTCTTGCTTTTTGGAACTGAAGATTATGTGATCAACATAAATCTACACCAGCAGTAAATCGCCATCTTTTTCTTTGATGAACAATGTACAGTCAATCCCTCCACTACGAAAACCGTGTTTCAGAAGATGAGTTAAGAGTTTCTCATACCAGGCTCTAGGTGCTTGATGGAGCCCATAAAGAGCCTTGTCCAGTTGTAAACTCTATCCCAAAAATAAGGATCCTCAAATCCTTCGGGTTGACTGACAGACCGTCTCACGGATTTCACCATGAAGGAATGCACTCTTTACATCTAGTTGATAAACTTTAATCTTCATGTAGATGCACAGGCTAGAAATTTTGCTTCCATCCTTTCCACTGCTGCAAACACTTCATTGTAATTTATGCCTTCGACTTGGCGAAATATTTGAACTACAAGTCGAGCCTTATTTCTGATTATGACCCCTTGGTCATCTTTCTTGTATTTCAACACCTATTTAGTGCCATTCTCCTTAGCACCTTTTGGTTTGTCCATAAGGGTCCATACTCCTAACTTCTTGAACTATAGGAGTTCTTCTTGCATCGCACTGACCCATGCCTCGTCGTTTAAGGCTTCACTCACGTATTTTGGCTCAAATTGAGACACAAAACATCGATATGCACCATCTTGAAGATATCCCTTTTCCTTAATAGGAATAACCAGCTGAGTATAGCTGATTTTTTGGTGTAGTCCCGATTGAATATCCCCAATGACATTATCCAAGGGATGATAAACTCAAGTTCAGTCTCAGCAGTTGGAGTGTGAGGTTCCGAAGTGTCAGAGGCATCAGGATTTGAGGCTTGTGTACTTTCATTGGTGGGAACCTGTTCCTCCTGGTCCATATTAGCTATGTCAATTGCCTCATCATTAGATGAATACTCACTTACTTCAAGGTCCCCCTAAAGGGCTAGAAGAATCATCTAATGGATGAGTTGATGTCAAGTCTCGTAGAGGAGAGTAAGAGAAGACGTCGTACATCATCCTAGCAGAAATCTCATCATCCGTATGAAAAGGCGCCTGATTTAGGGATTTAAAGAATCCATCATAGTCAATGAAGAATGAAGGTCCTTTCCCAGCTAGAGGAGTGGTGTATCTTTGAACATCTACATTGCACCACACTTTTACGTGACCCATTGAGTTATTGTAAACTCTTTTTATTGGATTCTTTATGCCCAAGACACATAGAACATTGATGTGGTTAGTACATTACGATCCAAGTTGGGTCATACCCAATAACAAGCTTAGCAAACACAAATAATATTTATTGATGATATGATCATGCAATTAATAAATACACCAACTTAGGAAATGGGTTTTCTAAATAAGTTGCATATGAGATTGAAAAACTTATATGGATATTTTGTTCATGGATGTTATGTAATGTTGTTTAAATTTGTTAAATAACATCAATAATAGGAGTGTGTATATATGTTATATAATTAAAAGGTTAATTATATATCTATTATTAATCAAACATTTTAACATTGATTAAAAGTTTTTGGGGGAAAACCCCAAAAGTTTAAGGGGTTCGGCCGGCCCCTTTTGCACCCAACTCCTCATGTTTTTTCTTTGGGGTCTTGAGAAAAACTCTCTCCAAGTTTACACACACACTCTATTTTCAGATCTCTCTCTCTCTCAAACATGCAAAATGGTCACAAGAACATCAACTCTTCTTATGGAAGAAAGAGTTCAAAGCTGAAAAGGGTCCAACACCCTTGTTGGTTGTTCACGGCTGGAACAAGAGTTCAACAGCTTCTTTGACCCGATTTTGGTGCTCAAATCCTAGCAAAGATGGTGTGTTTCTTGGAGGCTTGTGGGTATGAATGCTTGAGGACTTCTACCCTTGAAGTCTGGCCATTTTTCATACTCATTTCTGCCTTCTTCAAGTCGGTTTTGACAGCATCCTGAAAGGTAGTATCATGGTATGATAATGTCACGATTTGGGTGTTCTTGTTCAGATTGTATGCTTGCTTTTCACATAATAAAGATCTCCTGTTATGGGTTTGTTGTTTGTTACACATGATAATGGTAATTTTCAGAAACTTTATCATGTTTAAAGTTGTATATTCCGCTGCGTTTTATATGTTTAAATGGTTTAAACAAGATTTTTAAACAAGGTCCTACAAACCCCTTCAATGGCATCTAGAGCCGGTTATGTGGAAACTAGCATCATTATCCTTGCAAAATTGGTTTTAAAGGATGTTTATCAACCATTAGAGACTGATTTTGGTTGATTTACTAAACCGCATGTCTTTCAAAGTTATATCTTCATGCTTATGATTAAACTTGAAAGATAGGAATGTCAATTGGTTATATGTTTTGGTTATTGTTTGTTTGGACAAACAAACCTATTTTCAGTTTATGTTGGCTGAAAATTTGGGTTGATGGGGTTTATTTTGTTTGTTGAATGATGTTTGTGATTGTTCATTTGATGGTGCATAACCTAGCTTAGACCTGTGTTGTTTTGTTTGGTTGCATGTTTGTTTTGGTCAATTTCGTTCAATTGGGTTGGAAGTTTTGTACTTGTAATTTATCTATTTATTCATTGGGACGTAATAATAGATTAGGAGTATTTCTCTTTTACTAGAAAATATGTATTAGGATATATATTATGTAAATGAAGATGCTCGGGAAGGAAACACAAAAGGAAGACACAAGGTGGACTTGAAGATACAGATGCGACATCAAGTGGGAGATCCATTGTGATCCAATTTGGTGTTGTTATTAATCCTTAGAAAAGACCTAATGACCACACTTGTGATGGCAAACAGTATGGTCACAATAGTAGCTATGGTAATGCACATATGGTGTTTGATATATGCTGTTTGATTATTCATTTTATGTTGATTGTTTGATATATGGATATGCTTAACAATCTAAATAAATTATCATAACAAGCTGATTTTTGGTTCCTAAACATTAAGTGACTTATAAAAGGTTATTAAAAGGACTAATGATTTCAAAATAAAAGAGGTTTTATTAAAAAGGAACATAGGGTACCATGATTTGAAAGCATGCGAATACAAGGTACATAGAGTTTTCATGTCTAGAATTAATGGAAACTTAAATCCCTTTGGTAACAAGTCTATCACATCCTTTTACACGACACTCGAATCACTTGGGAACTATTTGTGGGATAAAGGTCACCTAACCACTTGTAGGGAATTGTATCTTTGAGGTGAGTCTAAGGTACTCATGGGATAAAAGTCACCTAACCGCTTGTATGTGAAAGCTCATACGTGTGTGTAAGTAGGACGACTTGAATTGGAAACCATGTGATTAGGGTCACCCAAGCATGGGTACAATGGTGTTGATGGGATTAAACATGCCGAGTAAACATATGATGTTAACCGATCCCATAAGACTAGAAGAAGTTGCAATAGGTTGCAATTGTCAACTGTTGACTACCTTGTTAATTTAAATAATGGGATAAAGGTCACCTAACCATCATTTAAAATAACGTTGGATTCTAGATTTAATTGTTAATTGTCTATGAGACATTTAAGGGTCTTAACGATTAAAATAAATTTATCAGAAATACTAAAATGAACTTTGTCAATTATTGTAGTGATGACCGCTAACTATTACGCACCACCCCTATCGTCCCTTCCCTATCACTGAGATCTATTCTTGAGAGGGATAGTCCTAACCAATTATTATGGACTCAATTTCGAAAGTTGAGAATCGTTCTCAAGAATGAGTAAAGACATATGTCTTTACCATCCCATACTCACAACCAACGTTGTTGATGTTAAGGCTTTTGACGATGGCTTAGGCACACTAAGGATTATGTGCTAGTATCTACCTCATGTGGGAATATGATTCCCGAACTCCAAAAGGGTTTGGAGCATCATGGGCATATAACATGATAATCTAGTTGAGGAAATGTTCTTCAACAAACTTTAGTAGATTGCTTCGAAACGGTCGAGCACTTTATGCATGTCACATGAAAGAAACCCAATCGATATCATCTTTTATATTCTTAAGATGAACAGGCACATTGATAGCCTCAAGATGCGTAATGTCCTGTCTCAAAATAGTTGGCCAAGGATTGATCCTTGATTGCCTAACTAAAGGTTTGAGACATTCATAATAAATTGTAATATGAACGGGTGGGACAAGAGCATCAGTGAACCTCACGCAATGCTCAAAGCAACCAGGCAGGGATGGGTAGAGAGGTTCTACCTATCCTCTCGATTAATGAGGGAGGCTATAAGAAATGGCAATCCCGATCCTAAGGTAATTATTGCCAAAGAAAAGGAATACATCAATACAAAGGTTAAGCGAAACCTCGAAAAACCTAAGCTTATGAAGCCTAAGGTAACGAAGAACGTTCCATGCTTTGAGTAGGAGAGATAGGACAATGAAAAGGGTTTCAAAAGAAATGTCATTTCCATGATTCACACATTGTATAAATGTCCATGACACATAGAACATGATGTGCTTATACGTTATGATCCAAGTCGGGTATACCCCCAATAACAAGCTTAGCAAACACCCAATAATATTTAATGATGATATGATCATGCAAATAAATAAATACACCAACTTAGAAAATGGGTTTTCTAAATAAGTTGTATGAGATTGAACAACTTATATGGATATTTTGTTCATGGATGTTTATTGTAATGTTGTTTAATTTGTTAAATAACATCAAACAATAGGAGTGTGTATATATGTTATATAATTAAAAGGTTAATCATATATCTATTTTTAATCAAACATTTTAACATTGATTAAAAGTTTGGGGGGAAAACCCTAAAAGTTTAAGGGGTTCGGCCGCCCCTTTTGCACCCAACTCCTCATGTTTTTTCTTTGGGGTCTTGAGAAAAACTCTCTCCAAGGATACACACAAACACACACTATTTTCAGATCTCTCTCCCTCAAACATGCAAAATGGTCACAAGAACATCAACACTTCTTATGAACAGGGTCCAGCACCCTTGTTTGGTTGTTCATGGCTGGAACAAGAGTTCAGCAGCTTCTATGACCCGATTTTGGTGCTCAAATCCTAGCAAAGATGGTGTTTTCTTGGAGGCTTGTGGGTATGAATGCTTGAGGACTTCTACCCTTGAAGTCTTGGCCATTTTTCATACTCATTTCTGCCTTCTTCAAGTTTGTTTTGATAGCATCCTGAAAGGTAGAATCATGGTATGATAATGTCATGATTTGGGTGTTCTTGTTCATATTGTATGCTTGCTTTTCACATAATAAAGATCCTCTTGTTATGGGTTTTTTTGTTTACACATGATAATGGTAATTTTTCAGAAACTTTAACATGTTTAAAGTTGTATATTCCGCTGTGTTTTATATGTTTAAATGGTTAAACAAGATGTAAATGGTCCTACAAACTTCTTCACTTTTGTCTGGTATGTCGTATTTGAGAAAGATCCCTTCTTCTGCCTTTTCACTAAACTTCCCAGTCTGACTCTTCTTCAACAACGTGCATGGTGCCCCAAACGGTTCTAGATACTCCAAGTTAGGATTTCGTCGTTGGAGTAGTTCATAACATGTTTCCCCACGTCGTTTGACCACTAAGACTCGATTAAGCATGTGTCAAACATTCGCGACTACCTCATTTCAGAATTGAATAGGCAGTTTCGAGTCAGCTAGCATTGTTCTAGCAGTCTCTATCAAACTTCGATTCTTCCTTTCAGCTACCGTTCATCTATGGAGTGTAGGTAGAGGTGAACTGATAAACAATTCCTCTTTCTATACAGTATGCCTGCATCCCCTGATTCTTTAATTTAGTGCGGTTGTCTGATCGAATCTGCCTAACTTTGAGCTTGTAGAGTGATTCCAATGTATTTACCAGATGTTTGAATGATTCAAAAGTTTATAATTTGGCTTTCAAAAACATCACCCAAGAGAATCTTGAGTTATCATCTGTTACTAGAAAGCAATATAAATCTCCAGCAATGCTCTTTATGCTGACAGGGCCAAACAGATCGATGTGCAAAACCTCGAGAGGCATGTCAATAGAATTAACTTTCTTTGCCTTGTGAGCCTTCTTGGTCTGTTTCCCTTTCTTACATGCTATGTATAAGTCTAGAAGCTGGAAGTTCTTGACATTTAAACCATTCACTAGATCATTCTGAATCAAATGATTCATCTTCCTATGATTGATATGTCCCATTCTCCTATGCCATGAGACTGAGTCCCTCTCAGTTGCCTTTGACAAGAAGCATTAACCATGTGATCAGTTGTGGATACTTTTGATAGATCCAAGACATACAAGTCGTTATATCTTGAAGCTGACTAAGAACCTTGTCTTCCTAAATCACATAGTCCTTCTTCAACATGTATCACTTCTTGTTGTCAAATACAACCTTAAACCTTTATCACAGATCTAGGAGACTGAAAGTAAGTGTTTTGTTCTTGTTGAACGTAGTTGACCTTGTCAAACTTTACTTTCTCGTTTCCCACTTCGCCTTGTGCTATGATGTAGCCTCCTTTGTTCCCTGGAAATGAAACATGTCCCCCTTTGATTTCTTTGATGTTGAAATGGAGGGACGAGTTCCCTGTCATGTGCCTGGATGCCCTACTATCAATAATCCATGTATTAGTGATAGCGCTATAGCGGACACCCTGCATAGTCAAAGAAACTTGCTATTTTAGATTTGAGACCCAACCCTTAACTGGCTTGGGTGACCCAGAGGAATCACGCATCATAAACTCAACTCATTGTCCTTTAGAGGCTAAGGGCATATCTATCCTCTTCTTGTCCTCACTATCACTATACTTGATTTTTCTTTCCATAAGCAGTTTTATGAAGGCTTGTTTATGGTAAACAGACAACTGACTTATGGTTTAACATTTAGGTTCACTAACACTCTTAAGTGGAGTCTTAGATCTTATTATAGAAGAACTTGGTTTTGTATCATAAAGTTCAATTTTCTTTCTAGGCGTCTGATAGTATGGACAATTAGTAGAGATATGTCCCTGTTTTCCAAAACTATAGCAAGATCTTGCTTCTACAGATTGAAGAGAACTTTTATGTGATATTGAGTTTAGTGAAGGTGTGAGGTGTGTCTTGTTTGGTTTTGTCACTACTCTTTTAGATGTTTCATCCTTATTAACAAAATTAATTGTTTTAACGTTTTGAACATTTTTAACTTGCACTTTGGTTGGACTTTCATAATTAACACGTTTGTGGTTAACTGGTTTAGTCAGTTTAGGTTCTGAAATGGATGTTGGTGAACCTGACCTTACAATAACCCTTTTAATGCATCATCCAGATTCTCAACTGGCATCTTGCCTTTGATTTCATAGAAGTATCTTTCTGTTTAGTGTCAGATCTCACAGGCTTAGTCGTGAATCAGGATCACTAACTAGAGGGGTAGACACCACATGATCCTTAAGTGGGTTGTTATTAATAGGTCTACATTTTGTATTCAAAGTATCTAATGTGTTGGTGGAACTACTTTGTACCCCAAACCTTCCCCGTTGCTTTGTTCATTCACTAAGTTCTGTACTATATGAGAAGAACTAGCCCAACTATGTAGTTTTTGTTTTAAATAATTAACCTCGACTTCCAAAACTGCTTTCTCCTTTTTGGATTCTTCTAAAGAATTTTAAAAAAACTTTATATCATTAGATTGATTTAAGGCAACAAACTCGGTTTCCTTTAGTTGTTTCCCCAAAAGTTCTATCTTTTCTTAAGACTGCACTTATTTTGTTTTAGTATACAATTACTTCAGTGCAAAGTTGTAAATCATTACTAGACTATCATTGGATCTAATAACTAGCAAATTTCAGATCAACTCTTTCCCTAAATTTTTCATATTCAGAACAAGCATGTTTTGCAAATAATTGATCTAAGGAACTTACCTGTGAGGAGTCGGTTGAGTCAGCCATCGAAGCAAAGTTAGGCTCTTTTGTTGCTGGAGATTCTAAACTTGTTGCTCTTAGCTCCTCCTCAACCAAGTGATTTACCATGTTCACACTTCTTTAGTATGTGACAAATGCTTCGACAAAGGAAATGTTTGATTCTCCTAGAGAGACAAATCAGAAGGACCAGTCTTGTCTTTCATCACCTTGAGCAGTTACTGCCTTAGTCTCTTTACTTGAAGAACCAGTTCTAACCATATCTTTGTCTTCATGGTTGAAAGTAGGAAATGGGTTACCATTTCTAGTTTTCATGGGCTTTACACATTCACGTTTAAAATGCCCCTTTTGAGCTCGGTTGAAGTAGGTGACTTGGTTTGTCGAAACCAAACATCGTATCTTTTGTGGCTACTGATTCTGCCCCGTCTTCTTGACAAACTGTTAGCTCATCTAAATACACTTGCTAGAGCCCACATGATGTCCATTCTTTCCAGCTCGTTCTAGTCAACTTGCACGTAATCTTCATGTGCAAGATGATAATTTACAATCTTCCCAGCAACTAAACCATCATGCGATTGAACCCCTATTGCCAGAAGATCCATATCCTCCTTTGCAACTTCTACTGTGATATTACCGAGATTCTCGGTCTTCAACTTCGTTGTATGGCTTCAGGCACTATGTATTGAGTCCTTGATGACCTTGACGTTTCTGCTCCTAATGCAGTGGTTTGGGAAGGAGCCGCGGAACTGGACACGAAAGTTGTTTGTAATGGTGCTCCTGAACTAGTTGGAATGGGAATCGAGTTGTAAAGCGAAGGATTCTGAACATTGGATCCTTTTTTGACTTGTACTTCATCTTGTGTTCTTCTTCTCTTAACTTCAAGATGAAGTCATTTATGTCTAGTGTTACAAGAATGTTGTTCTGTCTCAGATTAGACACAAATTAGTCCCATATCTCAGGCAAAAACATCAACAAAGCTTGAAACTTTGTCTTCCATTGAGTGGTCATGCCATGACTGTACAACTCACTCATTAGATGATAGAATCTATCAACAATATCATCTAAGCTCTCATTCCCTGTAGAAGAGAAATTATTGAACTCCTTCTCGAGAGCCTTAGCCTTGAGTGCCTTTAACGTTGCGTTTCTATCATATCTCTTCTCTAAAGCTTCCCATAACTTTTTGGCTTGTTTGTTCTCAGAAAACCGATGAAAGATGTCTTTCAGAATTGATTGAGTCTACAGGGCATAAACTTTCTTCTCAGAATTGAAGAGTATCTTCTGAGCTTTGCTCATTCCTTCCAGTGTCAACTTAACTCCATCTGCACTGATGGTATCGTGTAACCAGTCTCGATAGAAGTCAAAGATTTGGATCCACTCCATTTAGTTAAATCTCAAACGATGTTTCCACTGAGGATATTCGTCTAACGTTAATAACTTTGGCGGTTTATTGTGATTACCAATCTCATTCTCTAGAAACAGTAGGTTACGGAAGCGTGTGTCCTTTCCTGCAGTAAATGCAACAAACTGATCTTTCATTTCTATAAACTTTGTACATTGAGAGTACAACAGCTCAATCATGCGATGGATAGTAAGGATGGATCACTCGTGCAAATGAACTATGAGTATGGAACACTCGTGCGAATGAAGAGTGCGAATGAATAGTGCGAATGAAATAACTCATGCGATTAGTTTCAGTCGTGCATATGAACTAGCCGAATGGAGTCAAACAACTGAAGTCGTTCAGTCATGCGAATGAAGGATACGACTGAGTTCAGTCATGGGATGGAGTATACGAATGAGTTCAATCATACGAATGAGCTATTCATGCGACTGAAGGCTGTTGTGTTTGAAAAAATTAAATTTTTACAGTTAGATAGAAAATATGATTTACCCAGAAACCCTATTATGCCGTATGACGAAAAACCTAAACATTAAAGCCTAATAACGTCGACAAACACCTTTGGACGGAAAAGGATGACTCTTTTGGATTAAAACGTGAGTGTTGACACCAAAAATAATGGAATCAAACGCAAAAATCAAGAGCCAAAGCTCTCATACCACTTGATAGGACTGTGTACGTACATAGTACTAACTGAATCTGTGTTATACCGGATCAAATAGTGCAGAATCCTATTTGATTGGTGATCCAATGAGTGAGAATGACTACCCGATCCATATAAGATTGAACTAAAACGTTAAGAACGAATAGGAATCGATCAGGAACAAACTATGAACTTGGACAGGTCATTTGGGACGCTCTAGACGGCTAGGGTTTAAGTGTATGCGTAATATCTCTTCAAGTGTTATGTTTTTCCACGAATTAGGTGGTATTTATAGGTTAGCAGTTTCCATTCGTACGATGAACAGTAGCATGGTTAGTCATGCCACTGAATCATGCAATTGAGTCATACTCACGAATGAAGGTTCAATCGTGCAAACTGAGTCAATTTTATGTCTCAATCATACGACTGATCCAGTCTCCTGGTTCAGTGGTGCGACTAGTCCATAGGCATGATGTTTTCATGCATATGGTCCATAAGTACGGGCCATTAGCATGAATACTTATCCGACTGTGTGAATACATTAATCAATCATTATTGACTTAGAATTGCGTGTTACAACTAGAACCTATATAATAAGTTCATACACAATAATAATATAAAATAATTAAACATATAAACATCAACCACATTATATTACATTCAACCAATACATTACATAAGCATAAGACATCAAAGACTTTACATTTAAGCTCATAAACTAGGTACATATATATCTGCTATGTATATACTTTATATATATACATATATATATACGTATATAACGTGTGTGCGTATATATATATACACATTATATACATATATACATATATATACACGTATATATATAAGTATATATAGACATATATATAGTTGTGTGTATACGTATATATATATATATACACACGTATGTATATATATGTATATATATACGTAATATATTATATATATATACATACGTATATATATACGTATATATATATACGTATATATTACGTATATATATATATATACGTATATAGATATATATATACGTATATATAATATATATATATATACACACACACCCATACATACATTGTATAATATATATATAGAAATAATGTATAGTCACAACACAACATTTATAACAAAAATGATAACGTATCATAAATAATTTGTAAGGATCTCACAAAATATCTAATCAATGTCAAAATTCAAATTTTCAATTTGTGGGAAACAACCCTTCCTATGTAGGTTTAAGAAAAAAAGCTATGCAGTCAAAGTTGTAAGAATAAAGAGAACCAATCAAAAAAAGTTGATCCATCACTGTCTCCGCCGTCCAGGGTTTCTTCTGGGTCTTCCTCAGGGTCTTTATCGGGGTCTTTGGCAGGTGCAGGGTTGTCATTGATTTGTAGTGCTGGGAGCTGTGCTTCCAATCTAGTTAGTCTGCTCACAATGCCCACATTGTGGAGATCCTGCTCGCCCATACACTCAATAAGATCCATCACTCTGTGAGCCATCTTGAAATTTCCTTTGATGGACATCGACATCCGCTCCTCAATTATGACCATCTTTAGCCATAGTCGACGTATATCGTCCTTTAGTGGGAGTACTCAACAGTGAGCACTCCGACTTGTCGACACTCAATCTCAAGTGTCGCAGTCAATGCCACCACGACCTGCTCAAGGGGTACATCTACTAATGGGAGAGTGGGTGCTATAGAACTAGCTATTGCCCTAGTCCTAGGTCGAATAATGGCCGGCTTTAGAACGTGCTCTCTATGAATCAGCGATCTATACAAGCCGGGTAATAACTCCACTCACGTGGAGGGTCATGCTCAGGTGGCACAAACGATTTATCCCAGTCTATCTCACCACAGGGGTAATGATGTCACAGCCAGTCATACACTCAGTGAGGTACAGGTGGTGAGGACTCAGAACGAGGACACCTTTTCCCAAAACCCGGGATGATGATGCCATGTTGCAGTACATGTGATGTATATGCCAATAAGTATATTGTAAAAGGATATGTTAGGAGTAAATAACTAATATGTATGGTTATAGACAAGTGTGTATGCAACCTAGTTCCTTACAACCAATGGCTCCGATACCATTGTGTCACACCCTCAAAATCCATGTGCGGAGTTTTACCGCGAGGCGTGTGAACACACCAGGATCACAGCCATTAGTTACTCAGAACGACACTATATGCCACATTCAAAACAAAACTAACCAAAGTTCAAACGTTTAAAACCATGCAGAAGTGTTTTATAAATAAGACAAACCCAAAGTAAATAAATGCATAATAGGCAAAACAAGCGCATCCCAATGTATAAAACTATAAATAAAAGACAAACAGATATGTCTATGAAATAAAGTCTTAGGATGCATGTTGGACCCGTGTTGTGGTCCTATTAGCAAGCAGAGCTAACGACCCGAGAATAGCATACTAAAAATGTCAACACAATGGTTGGTGAGTTCAAGAGTTGCGTTTAACATAAATATTATCAATTGTATAGCATAAGAAGTCTATTGAAATATATAGCTAGTATATTCACAAGTAATAATCATAGTGATTCGCAATCGAAGTTGACTGTGTTTCGTTTGTTGCCTGCCGTCACGACTTACTAGGTTGTGACAATGTTTGTGTTTAGGACAATATTGCACCTGTTTGACCTCAATTCGCACAGGTGGGGCTCGTCACACGTAGTAGTACTACCTAAGATTTCCCACTAGTTACCATTATTAACGATCCGAAAGTGTGAGGACTTTTCAAGGTATTAAGCACTATTTTAAAACATACAAAACTTATAATAATAAAACAGTGTTTGAGCACAAGTATGCTACCTACCCTAGAAGAAGGTTTATAATTATAGAGGGGCATGAACTCACCTAGTGTATACTAATAATGACTAAAGAGACTCGTGATAGGTGCAAAGACAACCCTTCCAAGGTTACCTAGATTACACAAGTACATAAGTACGTGTACATAAAAAACTTAACAACCCAAGGTGCTCAATAAACATATTGACCCAAGGTTCTGCAATGCAACACTCATTTTACTAGTTGACTCGTTTGACTGTTGGGACATATTATTTGAAATATTATTTATCATGCATATTAACTTAACATACATGAATATCATACATATTATATACATGTATCACATCATTAACCCAAGTTCTATCAATGTCACCATACTATATTAGATTATCATACTACTCATGTGAATCTCAAACAATCAACATGCTCGATAATGATCATGTTCAATCCCAAACATGATTCCCTAATTACTCACCATTATTTATCATCATGTATAATAATCAAAAACCTAAATTCACTAAATGATCAATCAAGTATCCATACAACCCAATATTCACATTCCATCACATTAAACATCATCGCCAATCATTCTAACATGATCCTAACATCATAAGCATGCCCAAATCATCACATCTTAAGTTCTACAAAAATAAAGTTTCCCTTTACGGAATGAAATACCCAAAAATGATCTAGCATCCAACTCAACCATAATTTCAACAATTATATACCTAATCAAGTTCATAGAATTCATTCTACATGCAATCACCTCCAAAACATCCAAATCCCAAACATCATACACAAAAGTTTCTGCTTTTAGTAAGTCATGATCAACATCATAGTTTCAGGATCTTCCTGCACAATTCAATTAAACTAACATCTAAGCATTACATATAACATCTTAGCATCATCAAATCATGAATTCCAAGAACAAAAAGTTTCCACTTATGGCAATGTATGAACTAGATGATTAAACCCTAGATTTCTTGCACAATCAACATAATCTAACATCATATAATCATCTAACAATCAACAATTTCATATATCATCACCAATTTCGAATCTAGGGTTCATCAAGAACAATCAACATGAAAAACTAATCAAAACTAACCTTTAGATGTTTAGATGATAATGATCACTTGCAAACAACTTGTACAACATGAAACCAATTGGAATTCGACTTATGTGCTTGTTCATGGATCAAATTCGCAAGTGGAAGGGGTGTGGGGGTGAGGTTGACTCGGAAAATAGGGTTTGGGGTGGGATTAGGGTTAATTTGTGGTTAATTATAGTAACTTTTAGTTAAAAGGTAATTACAATTTAAACCCTTGATTTTTATTTTATAAAAAGCAATCTTTCAAATACTTTTAAATAGTTTTAACTACAAAACACAAGTATTATTAACCAATAATAAGCATCCTAGACATTTGCAATAGTGACACAACACATGAAATATATTTCACATGTTGTCATGTTATCGTGTAAAATTTATAAAACAAACATTTAAAATTCTATAAAATCATGAACACATAATCACAACTAATAATCAACATTATTAATTAGATTGTTATTGTTTATCATAAATTATTATTATTAACTCACAACATTCAACGATAACTAATGTATGCACACGACACGTTTATTGGGATAACGAAATTGAGTGACTTGTAACATCATCCCCACGTTGAAATAAATTTAGTCCCAAAATTTACTCAGTACCTTCTCCAGTTTGTGCCATCATTTCGAACAGACAAGGATACTTGAGCTTCATGTGATCCTCGCGTTCCCACGTGAATTCCAGTCCATGTTTTGAGTTCCAACAAACTTTGACTATAGGTATCTCAAGGTGAGTTTCTAGAACCCCTCTTTTACTGATTTTCAACTTGTTTGGGGCTATTATGCATACCAAGAAAATGTTTTCAAGTGAAACCATGAGTTTCAGCCTATTGTTCGATGATGTTCTGTGTATGTATGTTTTAGAGTTGGTTTATGGGTTAGTGTTGATGTTTAGCATGCTTAGGTTCCCTTAGTGTGTTAGATCTGTGCTTCGGTATTATTAGAATGATAATCGGGTGATGTTAGTAGAATAGAAAACATTCTAGAATGATCTGATGTGCATGAACAGGGCCCATGCGCCAGCATGTTGGCCATGCGCCTAAGTGTTGGCCATGCGCCCAAGAGTGGGCCATGCGCCTAAACAGTGTTCCCATGCGCCCAACGGCCGACTGCCTAAGTATGCCCAACCACCCAAACCCCATTTGCCTAAGTGATAATAATATAAGTGTAAGCTCAGATGCCCAAATAGTGCCCATGCACCTAAGTTGCCAAAACGACTAAGTGTCCATGCGCCTGCATAGTGGGGAAACACCCAAATAGAGTAGAAACGCCAAACAGTGCCCATGCGCCCAGACTATTTTACACTTAGAATTTTATGCTCATGTGCCTAAAATGTCCCATGCACCCATTTTGAATTTAGGATTTTCTAAGTGGTTTTAAGGGGTAAAATCAGGAGATAGGCCTTGTTATGACGTGATGACTTATGCTTGATGTGTGCATGGTTATGTGATGAAATTATGATGTGTATATGTGTGAGTGATGTGTTATCGTTCTTTGTCAAAGAGTTTTCAAAACGTACGTATTATGTTTTATAATACATTATGTATGACTTTACATGGGGTGATGTATGAACGAATAAATTAAAAAACGTAAAGTATTATGTAATGAAGTGAAAGATAACGATAAAGTACGACGAAAGAAAGAATACGATAGACTGCAAAATGAACACATGAGATAACAAATGGAGAACATGAAAATGACGGATGATGAGATCTATGTCGCGTACCCCGGTACTGTGTTAGTCTTTGGACATGAGTTGAGGGTTTGTTTATCAGGCCCCATCATAGTATCAGTCTTCCGACATGAGTCGGGGGTATTGCATGAGACGAGATAATGAGGTGAGCGACTTTGTGTTGCAACAGACTCGTAGAGTTCAATCCCTGTGATTGACTCGAATGGGATCTTTGTTGTGTATCCCGGTGTTATGTCAGTCTTCGGACATGAGTTGGGGGTTTGTGTATAGGCCCCGGCACAACATCAGCTTTCGAGCATGAGTCGGGGATATTGCATGAGACAAGAATCAAGTAATGAAGAGTAATGAGAAAATAAATGAATGTACAAACGAATAATGATGAAGATAATAATAATAATTATTATTACTATGAATGTATGATGTATGACAACTGACGGACGTAAAATATGAAAAGGAAGTAAGAGAAAAGAAAGTAAAAGATATTGAGAAGTATGAAGGATAATATGAATGCGAAAGTAAATAAAAGAATGAACAAAGAAGGTATGAAAGAACAAAACGAATAAAGAACATAGATTGAGTGTACGTATGTTGTATGACCTGAATGAATGTAATGATATTTTCTAAAGGAAATAAAGTATTTTATTATTAAAAACTAGAACTCACTCAGCATCGCCGACGACTTTTGTATGCACAATAGTTGGCAGGTATTTTGTTGATGCTAAGGAGTTGCAGGCATGGATGCATAAGCTACTTGGAGCGTTTTGAGGCTGGCATCCATATCTTGACATGTCATTGTATTTTGAGATGAAAACGAATGTTGTAAATGAATGAAATGCCATGTTTTTAGTTATTAATGAAATTTTTTAATTCCGCTGCAAAATAAATGTACGTTTTAAAATGTTTTATGCACGATGAATGACCAACTCTAAGGTGCATGGGAATGGGACCTTACACAAGAGGCACGCCCCTATGCCCAGCCTGAAACACACCCTCGTGCTTAAATGAACACACCCACGTGTTTGTTGGTTCGACATGACAAAAAGTACGGTTCCCCGACCCAAGGCACGGGGGCATGCCCCAGGAGGCACAGGGTCGTGCCCCACCACAAACATGGGGCCATGCGCATTGAACACAGGCCCGTGCCGGACAACCTCTGATGGTACGAGCCGACCAACTTTTACGTACATTGTACTAGCACAGGGCTGTGCTTAAACACTTCAGAAAGCCTATAAATAGGACTTCATTTGCAACTTGAAGATGAGCTTTTGGGAGGTGAAATGCTGGTGTTCCCTCTCGGGAACCCAACCTTTGGAAGTCCTAAGAAGATTTTGGAGTTTCATTCAACACTTAGAAGAAGCTTGGGATTATCTAAACATCAACCATTATGGATCACCAGTATGAATGTTCTATTACTATCTTTTATCTTTGTTGTTATATTCAAGCTCCTTGTGAGCTATACTTCATGTGTTATCCTAATTTAATGAAACTTATGTAATTTATGATGAACTAATGGTGTGATAAATATTATGTTAATGTTATGATGGTCTTGGGAAAACTATTGATGGGTAGTATCTACATTTGAACGGGAATTTATAAATTTATGATTTGTGATTGTGATTGTCATACACTGTTGAAAACGTATCATCAACTTTCATTTGTGAAACCGATCTTCATATAAATCCATGGCTAATGAACTAGAAAGGGTTATTAGAAATATCACTTTAACTTTCTGATCATTTGCGTGTTCCTTTTTATTAGTTTGAGAAATCTTCAGTAATTGTTATACTTTTCTAAACTTAATGTTATGTTAGGAAGGAACCTGATCAACTCTTTTTTTAACATTAAGTTATGTTTTCAGAAATCGTATGTCAAATAGGTCACAAAAGATTTACCTATATTACTTGGGCTTTGATCTGAGCCTGACATGATCTAGTCATTACGACAGCAGGATATACGAGAAATCGTGCCAGCTCATCTTTATAAATATTAACATTACATTATTCAATATCTTTAATCACACCACCAATTCATCACAGTTACATAAGTGTAATCTAAATTAGCATAACACCCCTACTTCACTGAAAGAATCACCAAAAGTCTCAACCTATCTTTATTTATCTTTATCTATCTTTAGTTGTTATCATGTTTAACTTATCATTTTCTAAAAACATAAAACTGATAGTTATTATGAGGGTTGTTGAGTAGGCTTAGTCTGTCCCCGGATTGATACTCAGTTCTTACCAACACTATATTACCACAAGACAGGTACACTTACCTTTTGTGTGTGTGGTTTAGTATTAGTAATAACCAACTAAAACTTAATATGTGCGTAATATCTTTATCAAAATATATATACTATCGCTCCTATCAAGTTTTTGGCGTCGTTGCCAAGAACACATGTTGTGACATCCGTCGCCTTAAGGTCCGTCGAACGACATAAATAAGCATAGAAATATTTTAATTATTCTTCCTTTTCTTCATGAACTCCTGCTTTAAGGAATCATGTCTGCTTAGTTTCCCTTGTGCCTGTACTTCCTCCGAGAACGTGTGTTAAGCATAAACCTTTTATAAATTTCATCACACCATTACCACCAAATACATCATTTTTAATTTCAACCATTGTCTTTAATAAAACCATTTTAGACTATCAAATGCCATTAAACACGCTTTCAACCTTAATATAACGAACATTTTAAGATCGTAATCAACCGAAACAATTTTTGGGAAACTCGAGGGTTAAGTGCAAAGACTAAACTTGTAATTTTGCAAACTTGGACTGGGTATATAAACCCCATTCCCAGCCATTTATCCTCATCTTCATCTTCTTCACCTCTTCACTCCCTACACACACATTTTCTTCATTCTAGCACCAAATCCAACACGCTTGTCTTATTCTTGTTGTCTAGACTCCACCTATGCCTAGTCTGCTCCAGTCTAGCAGTAGACGACCTTGGTTGTCCCTTTTCCTTGCTTATTCACGGCTGTCCAAACTAGGGTTTTGGGTGTTCGGGTTCATCCGAGCACATGAGTCGTGTGGGTGCGTGTGAGGTCTTTCTGCTTGGGTTTCATGTTTGTGTATGTTTGTGTATGTTTGTGGAGTGTTTCTGGAAGTCCTTGTGGTGTAAAACGCGTTTAGAGCGCTCGGGGGCTGCTCAGCTCGACCACAGTCGCGATTCTGCAGTTCAGGCGACTGGGTCTGCCAGGCGATTGAGCCGTGCGACTGAGTGAGTCGTGCGACTGAATCTTGCGTCTAAGTCAATCGTGCGACTGAGTTGTGCGACTAGGCATGTCGTGCGACAGAGTCGTGCGACTGTGAGTTTGTATGCGATTGAGTCATGTGTGCGAATGAGTGTATGTGATTGAGTCATGCGTATGAATGATTGTGTGCGATTGAGTTAGGTGACCGACTGAATGTATGCGATTGTGCGTGTTTCGCACGACTGGAGTCCAATCGCACGAATGAAGGTTCAATCGCACGAAAGTAGCTAATTCGCACGATTGAGGGTTGATTCGTGCGCATGGAGTTTGGGTTGTGCGAATGTGTGTTGTGTGGTACGACTGAAGGCCAGCCATACGAATGAAGACTCAATCGTACGAACGAAGAGCTGATTCGTACGATTGAATGTTGATTCGTAAGGATGGAGCGTTGAGTCGAGCGTCTGGTCTTGTGTGTGACTGATGATGATAAGGTAACATCAGTAAAGTGTCATTGCTTGACCACAAAGATTAAAGTCAACGCTATCAACATGCACATACTATTTCAATTGAAAAAAACTAACATTTTACAATTATCGACAATCCAATGGAACTCCAAATACTTAACAAGTGTTATCTTTCTTAACCACGAGACATTTCACGATGTCATAAGCAATGACGACTACTCGTAGTACTTGGATCTACATAATCTGATACGTGTGTCCGTTTGTGTGTGTGTGCTACCCACGACCGAATCGATACAACCCGAACCGACCAAACATACTATACGCTTTATACATGTCATGAATGCTTGACAATAACTGTCAATAGGTGTTTGACCGATCATTGCTTTCAACTGTTGGGAATCTCGATCTTTCATACTTACCACTTAACATGTGAGTTTCGTGGCCCCTTTTATTCTTATACTACTTTACAAACATTTACAAACATGGGGGAAAAGTATGCTCACCCATTTTTTATGATGTACAACATACATACAATTTACATACTTGGAATCAACGTGCTACTGTTTTGTGGGTACTTATCTGATACATGCTTGAGTCTGCTTGTGGTTCTTTCTTACAACCATTTAATTCCAGTGTGGAACCGACGGTTAGGTATTGGTAGTACTACTGGGTTGACACCCCCACCCTCGTGTTGGTATACTAGTTAGTACCAACAATAGCCAGGTACGGGCCTTGGTGAATATATTCTGACAGATTCTTTGTGTACGTCATTAGGTTTGGTTGTAAAGCTCTTGCCATGTGATTTTGCTTACTTATAACTGTGTGCATGTATTCTGCAACAACTTTATACAGCATCAATTACTTATTTACTTTAAACCAGCGAACCTCACCAACAATTTTGTTGACCATTTTGAGCATATCTTTTCAGGTGAACATGCTAGCTGAGGTTCTAGGTGTGCTGCCTTAGTGGAGACCCTAGGATGCATTTTTCAGGCCAAACTTGTCATTTTGAAAACAATTGATGTAACTGTTTCAAACCACATTATACTTTGTAACTTGTTCCCGGGTTGTGGAATTGTATACAATGTATCACCTATGTTTTGTGATTTAGTATCATGTTTATGCTTATGGCTATGTGGTCGTGATTACTGACTAAACACGACACAAGTCCCCTTGTTGTCGGGTGTTGTCATGACACGCTTGTCATCATTATTATTATTGCATCTCTATCGCTTACCATGTGTTATGACGATTCCCGTCTCGTTACGCCCCCGTGTTTCCGCTCTTAGCGGGGGTGTGACACATGTTAGTTTGAAAGACGATCCAAATTTTAGAGTATTTTTTTTTTTTAAAAAAAAGTTAAAAAAAATTAAAAACAAATGAGAAGATGTATCCACATAATGCTATCAAGGTTGAAAAAAATAAGGGATTGAACTTCAAAGTCAATCGTAATTGGTTAATGGCCAAATCAATGTACCAAGTAAGATTTTCTCGGAGGTGATAAACCTCCACCTCATTAAGATCTAAATGTGGGGAAGGGTCTAGCCAAGCACCCGTAACCAAAATGGCTTTATGTTATTTCTGTCTGTTTAATTTATTATGTGTGCTTAGGACTTTAATTTCATGTTTTAAATAATTTGGTGATGTTTTAGATTAATCTCGATGTATTCTTTTGAGTTCATTCAAGGCGGCTGTGGAAAAAATATCGCACACATTTGACTTGTCATTTTAGGGGAGTTTTCGTTTGCCTTTCTCTACTTAGTATTTATTGTGAATGTGATGACAATGTGAAGTTTAAGTGTGGGGAAGGGTAATACATGCTTGATACTTTGCTTATGAATAGGTCCAAGTTATAATTAAATCTTTTGCAAAAAGTCACTATAGTTTGTGGCAACACCAGAAATGATAAAACAAAATATAAATATATGTTTTTGAGAAATAAATAAGCAAATAAAGCAAACCCAAATAATCTTAAATATGTTTTTGTGATATCTTGAAAAGCAAAAAGAGTTGGTAAAAATATTCAAACATGTAAAATGAAATCCTTATACCGAATTCCATCTGATGTGTGAGTTTATTTTTAGCCTTACAGAAGCTTTGCATTTATGCATATTTTGCTTTCATTATGGATATATAAAGGGTGCCTTATGTTGCGTGTGAATTAGAACTTGTTTTGGGTATGCATTTCAAAACCTTATAAGTGGTTCTTGCGTAAAAAGGATTTAGGCAATTAGGAATATCCAACATTCGAGCCTCTATCATTTTCCAATATCCTTACCCAAACATTATCCTTAGTTAGCCTTGTTGAGCTTAAACGCTTTTATTTCTAATCACTTGAACCATGATGTTACTTAGCCAAAAAGCCTTCAACAATACCCATTTTCGTTAAATACATGTTTTCGCTTAGTTAAAAAAAATGAAAGAACAAAAAAAAGAAAGAATAAAAAAAGAAGGAAGAAGAAAACTAGTTCCATCATTTTATGGTATTCAAGATATGTTTCGAGAAAGGAAAATGATATGAATGATTCCTAACTTGTGGGGAACTAGTTTCATGAAGGAAAATGCAACAAAAACCAACCAAACGAATCCAACAATTCGACATCCAAATCCGTTGGGTGCTTTTAGGCTCCAAGCCGAAATGATAGCTACGTATATCATCGGGTTAACGAGGAGGTGCAATTTTTGAAAATGCAATACGGTCTTGACGATCTGACCATAAACGAGTCCTCAAGTTAGCATATCCCTTCTAGCTTGAGTATTGTATAAGAATCATTTTATTGGTTTCCCTTTAGTTTATGAAATAAGCCAAGACCATTGTTTTTAGCATTTAGCAACCTTTACCCAAATAATCCATACCCTGAACCCGAGCCAAATTACAACCCATCAAAGACCTAATGATTTATGCAAGTAAATACTTAACATAGGTGGAGATTTGATCCCTTATCAAGCATATGATGTGCTTCATGATTTAACACCTCAATTGCATACAAATAGGTGTGGGGATATTTGATGTGCTTCAAATTATACAAATAAACACTCAATTGCATATCAATTATTCTATAAACTCTTACCAAAAATGATGATTGATACTTAAATCGTTCATATTGTGTTTCCAGGCTTGGAAAAGACCAAGATGAACAAAAGAAGCATAAATAGGATGAAAATGAAGAAAACCAATTTTTGAATTCAAGCATGGGGTCTTGCTTCATGATTTAACACCTCGAATTTTAATTTAAATGAAAGGAAAATAAAAGTAAATAGAAAGAATATATAATGAGCACAAGTGGTGGGGGATAAAGTGTACAAAGTTCAAAACCTTATTATTTTCAAGTTTAAACGGCATGGCCGCCCATCCCTTCTTCACCATCTCATTCAACTGAAGGAAGAAAGAAGAGAAAGAAAGCCCTCGGTTCTAGAGAGAGAAAGAGGAAGAAGCAGCTGCAAAGTGTTTGTTTTTGGGATTTAAGAGCTGAATTGAAGGTGGGGCTCGAACTTGAAGTGTTTTGCTCAAATCCTGCTCAAGGTGAGTTTCTACAACCCCTCTTTTACTATTTTCAACTTGTTTAGGGCTATTATGCATACCAAAAAAATGTTTTCAAGTAAAACCATGAGTTTCAGCCTATTGTTTGATGATGATTTGTGTATGTATGTTTTAGAGTTGGTTTATGGGTTAGTGTTGATGTTTAGCATGCTTAGGTGAACTTAGTGTGTTAGATCTGTGCTTGGGTATTATTAGAATGATAATGGGGTGATGTTAGTATGTAAGGCCCCGTTCCCGGGACGCTTACAGCTCGTCAACCATTGCACATAAAACATACATTTACAGTTATTTTAAATAAACCTTCGTAGCAGAAATATTCAAAAATGGCATTTCATTTCATCATAAAAACTATTGCAAAATAATGCATCGTTTGTCAGTTAAAAAATTTCATTGTTGTATTACATCAAAAAAGCTTTATATAAATGGATGTTGTCCAAAAGAGCTGAGCAGCTACCTCGTACCATCCTCAACAACATTACCTGCCAACTAGAACACATAAAAGTCAGTGTTGCTGAGTGAGTTCTAGTTTTACAACAAAACATAATTTTCATTCGTAAAACCATTCTTTCTTTCCAAAATCATATTATGCTTAACATTCATTCATGATCATACATCGTACCTACATACAGATAATATAAGTATTATCTTCTTTAATCTTTGATGCCTCATTCTTTACTTTTCCTTCCTGTCATCGATAAACCCTTCCCTTCTGTTCATGGTACTAAACTTTGGCCCATCATAGACCTTCTATAACGGTGCATCGCACATCGTGGTCACAGTACCTAGGGTAAGGTTTAGGTTCACTATGCAATACCTTTCTGTTCATGGTTCTGGACCTAGGCCTCTCATAGACCTTCTATAACGGTGCATCGCACCTCGTGGTCACAGTACCTAAGGTATGAATGTAAATGTACCATTGCCATAAGCAATACCTTTCTGTTCATGGTTCTGGGCCTAGGCCTCTCATAGACCTTCTATAACAGTGCATCACATCTCATGGTCACAATACCTAAGGTATGCATCAATAGTTCTATGCAAATGGTCAATCACAAGGAAAGACCCCGACGTGCATGCCATGCTTACATGACTATTATTACTTCCATTACTTGTTAATGCATGCATTCTTGCTTCATGTTCCTCTTTCATTATCTTTCACTTTAGGTTACATAATACTTTGGTCATTCATTAACATAACATGTAAAGTCATAGGAAAGATAAACATACATCATCACAAGGAACATAAACATATCATTCATACATGTATAACCATGCATACATAACATACATCATGTATAACCATGCAATATCATCATCATCATCATGAATAAGCATCAATCACAAAAGAGCCAAATTCACAAAAGAGTGGGTAGCGAACTTCACGTTTTGATCTTCACGGCACTCGCTGATATCAAGAACAGCCTCCATTTCCCTCACCCATTGGTGAGCAGCAGCTGCAGTGCCGTTACCATCAAAAGTAGGGGGCTTGCATCTCATAAACATCGCATAGTTGCAGCCTCGTACTGTCTCCGGCACAGGCTCTGCTTCTTCCTCTTCTTATTTGTCATCAGACGGAACCGTCTTTGTCTCAGGCTTCTTCTTTCACCCGTAGGTCTACTCCTTTCTCTACCCTTCTCTAACTGCCTTTATCACTTTGGTAACCACAAACGGTAGGATCGTCTGCATGACTTGATGCACTTCTTCCACAACTGCCTCCTTCACTGAGGCTCGCAGGTTAGCACTCTCATCTCCGCCCTCCGGATGAGGGGTTTCTGGGTCTTCGGGAACCACCTTTTCGGCCCTAGGCCTTCCTCTCATAACCCGTGGTTCAGCACCACGTCCGCCACCACGTGAAGCTTTAGATGATCTACCACCGCCCATCCTCTAACTCACACTAAAAGAATTAAACACTAATACGGTCATTCAAGGAAACGGCTCAGTTTATGGCAAGTATTGTAAGTCCCTAATTACATTGGCTAGTTGTGATTAGCCACTTACTTAACTCTTCATACCCCAGCTTTATCTGTCCTGACTACATCAGTATTTAAATCTTCATACAACACATAACCACAAACCATATGCACATAGAACCAGTTATCTTTACAAAAATACTCTGATGGCCACGCACCTACTCAGATTGGCATCCCATTCCTAATTCCGTCTCATTCTCAGTTTAAGTTAAGTTTATTTTGAAAATTTACCCATTTCACTTAAACTTTGGCTCTGATACCAACTTGTAAGGCCCCGTTCCCAGGACGCTTACAACTGGTCAACCATTGCACATAAAACATACATTTACAGTTATTTTAAATAATCATTAGTAGAGTTTGTAAAATAATGCATGGTTTGTCGGTAACATAAAAATTTTAAATGGCATTTCATTTAATCATAAAAAATTTTTGCAAAATAATGCATCGTTTGTCGGTTAGAAATCTTCACTGTTGTATTACATCACAAAAGCTTTATATAAATGGATGTCATCCAAAAGAGCTGAGCAGCTGCCTCGTGCCATCCTCAGCAACATTACCTGCCAACTGGAAACACATAAAAGTCAGCGTTGCTGAGTGAGTTCTAGTTTTATAGCAAAACATACTTTTCTTTCGTAAAACCATTCTTTCTTTCCAAAATCATATTATGCTTAACATTCATTCATGATCATACATCGTACGTACATACATATAATATAACTATTATCTTGTTTAATCTTTCAGGCCTCATTCTTTACTTTCCTTCCTGTCATCCATAAACCCTTCCCGTCTTTTGATAGTACTGAACCTAGGCCCATCATAGACCTTCTATAACGGTGCATCGCACCTCGTGGTCATAGTACGTAGGGTAAGCTTAGGTTCACTATGCAATACCTTTTTGTTCATGGTTTTGGACCTAGGCCTCTCATAGACCTTTTATAACGGTGCATCGCACCTCGTGGTCATAGTACCTAAGGTATGAATGTAAATGTACCATTGTCATAAGCAATACCTTTCTGTTCATGGTTTTCGGCCTAGGCCTCTCATAGACCTTCTATAACGGTGCATTGCACCTCGTGGTCACAGTACCTAAGGTATGCAACAATAGTTCTATGCATATGGTCAATCACAAGGAAAGACCCCGACTTGCATGCCATGCTTACAAGACTATCATTACTTTCATTACTTGTTAATGCATGCATTCTTGCTTCATGTTCCTCTTTCATTAATATTCACTTTACCTTATATAATACTTCGTTCATTCATTAACATAACACGTAAAGTGAAAGGAAAGATAAACATACATCATCACAATGAACATAAACATATCATTCATACATGTATAACCATGCATACATAACATACAACATGTATAACCATGCAACATCATGATCATCATCATGCATAAGCATCAATCGCAATACATTACATGCCCCTCATACCATCTATGACCTCAAAAGTCAACTTTCATAACCCCCGGGAATCTCCTAGGTCAAAGCCTACATTACCACTTTTTCCCAAAAAAGTCAGAATTTTTTTAAGTGTTCTCCGCATTTCCTATAGTTCATCCTCATTTGCGATAGTTCATCCGCATTTGACTTATTGTTCATCCCCATTGGATTTACTTTATCCGCGTTTGCTATAATTCATCCGCATTTGTGGTCTGCATTGGATTTACTCATTTGCATTTCCTAGACTTAGTCAAATGCTCATCCGCATTGACTTCATCCGCATTTCCCAGACTTAGTCAAATTCTCATCCGCATTTCCCAGACTTAGTCAAATGCTCATCCGCATTGACTTCATCCGCATTTCCCAAACTTAGTCAAATGCTCATCCGCATTGACTTCATCCATATTTCCCAAACTTAGTCAAATGCTCATCCGCGTTTCACGCACTTAGTCAATGTTCATCCGCATTGACTTCATCCGCATTGACTTACCCATTGGTTAATGTTCATCCGCATTAACCCTTTCCATCCGCATTTACTTCCAAACACTGAGGCAGATTTAAAAACTTAACAAGTGGGTCTAAAACATCATATTCGATTTCCATGCACCATTTATCATGTTCGAAGCTTAAATCTTACCCTCTAAGTCTTAGAAACACAATCATATATCATCAAGCATGAACATAGTCACACATCACATCATACACACATTCGAGCATACGAGTCTGAAACCTAGTTTAATAAAAACATACCTTCATGCATTTCCAGCCCCAAAATCAGTTAAAAACCAGTAAAAGAGGGGTCCTAGAACTCACCTTTGCAGCTCTTGAGTATGGCTTCCTCCAAACTCGTTTGCAAATTGAATTCAACCGTTTGTAAAATTCATGTGCTGCTGGTGATACTTTAGTACCTATATCATTATTACATACACTGCATGCGTTACTAATATATCTGTATAATAGGTATTTTTACTACATTATATGTTGTAATTATAATTTTATGTATGCTTTGTTACTTCCGCTTGTGACTGTGATTACAATACACAAGTTGCTCATTAATTATATAGTGATGTATACATCAGTGATTAAACTATCTTTAACATGATACCCATTTTGATTCAACATTTTGTGTATGCTCTACTTTCAACATTTGTTCTGATATATTTTAATAAAAACATACCCGAACATATACAAACACACATAAGCAATAACCCGAGGATAAGACCAGTCAAGGACACCATAAAAGCATGAATTCTTACCTTGAATTCGAATTCCTTCAAGTTCTTCCTTCAAATCCAAGAATTTGCTGCTCGTTCTCTCTCTAAAACCCGAAGATTAGTGGTGTATGTGACATATGGGCGGCCATACCACCTTTTACACCCACTTTTCAAATATTTTGTCCTTTTGGGTACTTTTTACCCCAAGACTTGGGTTTTATTTCTTTTCTCTTATTTTCTTTCATTTTGTTCTTCTTTCTTGTCTAAAAATAGTTGGGTGTTACAAGTCCACCCCCCTTAAATAGGTTTCGTCCTCGAAACCTGTTATTCCTCAAAGAATTGTGGGTAATCCTGTCTCATCTCTTCTTCAGTCTCCCACGTAGACTCGGATCCTTCTTGTGCTTCCACTGTACACGCACAAGGGGAACCACTCTGTTTCTTAGCCTCTTCTCTTTACGATCAATGATTGCCACTGGCTGCTCCACATAATTGGCCATTCGTCTACTTCGATATCCTCCAGTGGAACAATTATGCCTTCATCAGTTAAGCACTTTGTCAGATGAGATACATTGAATGTCGGGTGAATTCCACTTAACTCGTCGGGTAACTCTAATCTATAGGCTACCTCTCCTACTCGAGCAGTGATTCGGAATGTTCCTATATATGTTGGGCTCAACTTGCCCCGCTTTCGGAAACGAATAATACCCTTCCAAGGTGAGATCTTCAACATAACCCGATCACCCACCTAGAACTCAATTAGTCTACGTCGTTTATCGGTATACAACTTCTGTCTATCTTTGGCTGCCTTCATGAAGGCCTTGATCTTCTCAAGCTTCTCAGTCGTAGCCTCGATTACCTCGACGCTCCCAATTCCTTCTGCCCAATATCACCCCAACAAATGGGTGTTCTGCATCTCCTACCGTATAGCATCTCGTATGGTGGCATGCTAATGCTGGCATGATAGCTGTTGTTGTACGAGAATTCGGCTAAGGGTAGGTGGTCATCCTAACTCCCACCAAAATCAGTCACACATGACCGAAGCATGTCCTCCAACGTCTGAATGGTCCTCTCTGACTGACCATCAGTTTGGGGATGATAAGCCGTGCTAATGTGTAACCTCGTCCCCATTGCGTTGTGGAATTTCTTCCAGAATTTAGATGTAAACCGGGTGTCACGATCGGAGACAATAGACACCGGCACATCATGACGAGTTACTACCTCCTTGATGAACAGATCAGCCAACCTCTCGGATGAATATGTCTCGCGAATCGGTAGGAAGTGAGCACTCTTCTTCAGACGGTCCACAATCACCCATATGGCATCGTACCCTTTCAAGTACGTGGCAGCTTCGTAATGAAATCCATGGTGATGTGCTCCCACTCCCATTCTGGTATATCCAAAGGTTGGATCTTCCCATACGGCTTTTGATGCTCGGCCTTGACTTGCAAGAAAGTAAGGCATTTACTCACATACCCCACCACATCACGCTTCATACCCGGCCACCAATAATCCTTCTTCATATCTTGATACATCTTTACGGCACCAGGATGAATGGAGCGTCGAGTCTTGTGAGCCTCATCCATTATCTTCACCCGTAGATCCCCAAAACGAGGAATTGACACCCGTTCAAATCGGGTTTTAACACCAAGTGTGTTTTCACCCAATTCCGCGACCAGACCTCTCATTCTCTCAGAGTTAAGGTGGTCTTCTTTTAGTGCCTCATCTTGAAACTCTTTGACTTGCTTCAACACATCTATGGTCATGGTCAGTTGATATGCTTTCGCCCGAATCAGCTCGGGCCTCTCTTTCCGGCTAAGGGCATCCGCCACCACATTGGCCTTGCCCGGATGGTAGTGGATCTCACAATCATAATCCTTTATAAGTTCCAACCACCGTCTCCGCCGCATGTTCAGATCTTCTGCTCAAAGAAGTACTTCAAGCGCTTGTGGTCAGTGAAAATGGTGCACTTTGTCCCGTAAAGATAGTGCCTCCAAATCTTTAGTGCAAAGACCACGATTGCTACCTCCAAGTCATGAGTAGGGTAGTTGACCGCATGAACCTTCAACTGTCGGGATGCATAGGCTATAACCTTCCCTCTCTGCATTAACACGCACCCCAAACCTGAGTAGGAAGCATCAGAATAAACCACCAGATCTTCGCTCCCATCAGGTAATGATAGAACAGGAGCTTGAGTCAATCTCGCCTTCAATTCGTCAAACGCCTTCTCTTGAGCTTGACCCCATACGAACTTCACATCTTTTCGGGTCAACTTAGTTAGTGGGGAAGCGATCTTGGAGAAGTCTTGAATGAATCTCCTGTAGTAACCCGCCAAACCGAAGAAACTGCAAATCTCGGATGGCGTCTTTGGGGACTTCCATTGCATAACCGCCTCCACCTTAGCTGGGTCCACCATAATCCCCTCGGGATTCACCACATGACCCAAGAACTGAACTTCGTGCAACGAGAATACGCACTTGGAAAATTTAGCATAAAAATTCTCCCTCCTCAACGTCTCCAGAACCTCCCCGAATGTGACCGGCATGCTCAATCTCACACTTCGAGTAAATCAGGATATCATGAATAAATACAATCACTGATTTTTGCAACATAGGCTGACACACACGGTTCATCAAATCCATAAAGGCAGCTGGCGCGTTGGTCAAACCAAAGGACATGACAAGAAACTCGTAGTGACCATATCGCGTACGGAAAGCTGTTTTAGGGATATCCTGCTCCTTCACTTTAAGCTGATGATAGTCCGATCGAAGATCGACCCTGGAAACCAACTAGCACCTTGAAGCTGATCGAACAAATCATCTATTCTTGGTAAGGGGTATCGGTTCTTTCCCGTAAACTTGTTCAACTCATGGTAGTCAATACACATCCTCATACTACCGTCTTTCTTCTTCACAAACAAGACCGGAACACCCCAAGGAGAGATACTCGGTCTGATGAACCCCTTATCCAGCAGCTCTTGCAACTGCTCCATTAACTCTTTCATATCCGTCGGAGCCAACTGATACGGTGCCTTGGGAACCGTTGGGCACCCGGTATCAGATCAATCTGGAACTTGATATCTCTGTCAGGTGGCACTCCTGCTAAATCTTCTGGGAATACGTCTAGAAAGACACACACAATCGGTACATCAGATAGTTGTGGCAGTGGTGTGTCTACATCCTTTCCATAGGCCAAGTAGGCGCTACATCCACGCCTCATACACTTTGCCGCCACCGCCATTGAAATCATTTTTGGAATTGTCGTGACCCAATCACCATAACCGTCACCGAACTCCCGTCAGGCACTGTTAGCTGAATCATCTTCTTGCGACACACAATGTTCGCCTTGAAGTCTGCTAACCAATCCATCCCAACAACCAAATCGAAACCACCTTAGGTCATCACAAACGGTCTAACAGGAAACTTATGACCCTGACGTTCCACGTCACAGCCCTCTATATATCTCGGAGATTCTAGTAGACTTACCTATGGCAGTTTCTACATCGAAGGGTGCATCAACACGTCTACTACTAACAGGCAGTCTAGCACAGAAAGCAGCATAAATAAAACTTTTACTCGCACCCGAATCAATAACACGGAAGCTAAAGTTTGGTTCACTAGAAACGTACTGGACACAACATCAGGGTCCGTCCTAGCCTCCTCCTGTGTCATCGTGAATGCCCTAGTGCTCGCCCTTGGTCCTTCACCTCCAGTTCTCTTAACCCCAGAACTCTCAGCACTAGCCTTCTTACAATCCTTGTTCACGTGGCCCTCCATGCCATAGTTAAACACCGGACCATACGATAGTCCTTGGCTATATGCCCTGGCTTCCCACATTTGAAGCGTACATTCAACCCCAGCCTGCATTCCCAGTTATGTTCTCTCCCCACACTTCTTTATACCCGAACCTGATGCGACCATACGACGGTTATCCACTAGTGCCTTCTTGTTACCCGTCGAAGCATTACCCCGACCAAACCTCTTCCCCTGCCAGTTTCGCTCACCACCACTCTTCTTTCTACCTTCATTCACCACTACCATCCTCTCCTCATACAGTCTCCTTGCGAATCCACTTCCGACCTAAATGTGCTCGGTCGGGCAGCGATCATGTGCCTGCGAATTTCCGTTGGCAAACCCTGAATGTACGTCTTGATTTTTCGAGACAGAGCTGTCACCTGTTCCGACACCAGACGTGCCATCTCGTTGAATTTCATGGTGTACTACTGGTGCGTCATAGTTCCCGCCTCAAGTTGCTGGAACTCCCTTTCGACCTTGTCCATTTCTAGATGAGGACAAAACTCCTCAATCACCAACTTTTTCAGCTCAGACCAACTCATCCTCTCGATGGCCCTGCTACTCTCAGCTTGGACAATGTTGTCCCACCAGCACAGAGCCGAATTCACAAAAGAGTGGGTAGTGAACTTCACCTTTTGATCTTCACGGCACTCGCTGATATCAAGAACAGCCTCCATTTCCCTCACCCATTGGTGAGCAGCAGCTGCAGTGTCGTTACCATCAAAAGTAGGGGGCTTGCATCTCATAAACATCCCATAGTTGCAGCCTCGTACTGTCTCCGCACAGGCTCTGCTTCGTCCTCTTCTTATTTGTCATCACATGGAACCGTCTTTGTCTCGGGCTTCTTCTTTCACCCGTAGATCTACTCCTTTCCCTTCTCTCCCTTTCTCTAACTGCCTTTATCACTTCGATCACCACAGACTGTAGGATCGTCTACATGACTTGATGCACTTCTTCCACAACTGCCTCCTTCACCGAGGCTCCCAGGTTAGCACTCTCATCTCCGCCCTCCGGATGAGGGGTTTCTGGTTCTTCAGGAACCACCTTTTTGGCCCTAGCCTTCCTCTCATAACCCGCGGTTCAGCACCACATCCGCCACCACGTGAAGCTTTAGATGATCTACCACCGGCCATCCTTTAACTCACACTAAAAGATTTAAACACTAATACGGTCATTCAAGGAAACGGCTCAGTTTATGGCAAATATTGTAATTCCCTAATTACATTGGCTAATTGTGATTAGCCACTTACTTTACTCTTCATACCCCAAGCATTACCTGTCCTGACTACATCAGTATTTAAATCTTCATACAACACATAACCACAAACCATACGCACATAGAACCAGTTATCTTTACGAAAATACCCTGATGGCACGCACCTACTCAGATTGGCATCCCATTCCTAATTCCGTCTCATTCTCAGTTTAAGTTAGGTTTATTTTGAAAATTTACCCATTGCACTTAAACTTTGGCTCTGATACCAACTTGTAAGCCCCCTTCCCGGGACGCTTACAACTGGTCAACTATTGCACATAAAACATACATTTACAGTTATTTTAAATAATCATTCGTAGAGTTTGTAAAATAATGCTGGTTTGTCGGTAACATAAAAATTTTAAATGGCATTTCATTTCATCATAAAAAATTTTTGCAAAATAATGCATCGTTTGTCGGTTACAAAATTTCACTGTTGTATTAGATCACAAAAGCTTTATATAAATGGATGCCATCAAAAAGAGCTGAGCAGCTGCCTCGTGCCATCCTCAGCAACCTTACCTACCAAGTGGAAACACATAAAAGTCAGCGTTGCTGAGTGAGTTCTAGTTTTATAACAAAACATACATTTCATTTGAAAAACCATTCTTTCTTTCCAAAATCATATTATGCTTAACATTCACTAATGATCATACATCGTACGTACATACAGATAATATAACTATTATCTTGTTTAATCTTTCATGCCTCATTCTTTACTTTTCCTTCCTGTCATCCATAAACCTTTCCCTTCTTTTCATGGTACTGAACCTAGGCCCATCATAGACCTTCTATAACGGTGCATCGCACCTCGTGGTCACAGTACCTAGGGTAAGTTTAGGTTCACTATGCAATACCTTTTTGTTCATGGTTTTGGACCTAAGCCTCTCATAGACCTTCTATAACGGTGCATCGCACCTCGTGGTCACCGTACCTAAGGTATGAATGTAAATGTACCATTGTCATAAGCAATACCTTTCTGTTCATGGTTTTCGGCCTAGGCCTCTCATAGACCTTCTATAACGGTGCATCGCACCTCGTGGTCATAGTACCTAATGTATGCAACAATAGTTCTATGCATATGGTCAATCACAAGGAAAGACCCCGACTTGCATGCTATGCTTACAAGACTATCATTACTTTCATTACTTGTTAATGCATGCATTCTTGCTTCATGCTGCTCTTTCTTGCTTCATGCTGCTCTTTCATTATCTTCCACTTTACCTTATATAATACTTCGTTCATCCGCATTGACTTCATCCGCATTTGACTTCATCCGCATTGACTTACCCATTGGTTAATGTTCATCCGCATTAACCCTTTCTATCCGCATTTACTTCCAAACACTTCGGCAGATTTAAAAACATAGCAAGTGGGTTAAAAACATACATTCATGCATTTCCAGCCCCAAAATCAGTTAAAAACCAATAAAAGAGGGGTCCTAGAACTCACCTTTGCAGCTCTTGAGTATGGCTTCCTCCAAACTCTTTTGCAAATTGAATCAACCGTTAAGAAACCCACTAAAAACATACCCAAACACATACAAACACATATAAGCAATAACCCGAGGATAAGAGCAATTAAGAACACCATAAAAGCATGAATTCTTACCTTGAATTCGAATTTCTTCAAGTTCTTCCTTCAAAGCCGAGAATTTGCTGCTCTTTCTCTCTCTAAAACCCGAAGATCAGTGGTGTATGTGACATATGGGCGGCCATACCTCCTTTTACACCCACTTTTCCAACATTTTGTCCTTTTGGGCACTTTTTACCCCTAGACTTGAGTTTTATTTCATTTCCCTTCTTTTCTTTCATTGGTTCTTCTATCTTGTCTAAAGATAGCCATGTGTTACATAGTAGCATAGAAAACATTTTAGAATGTTCTGATGCACATGAACAGTGGCCTATACGCCCAGCATGTTGGCCATGCACCTAAGTGTTGGCCATGCACCCAAGAGTGGGCCATGCGCCTACACAGTGTTCCCATGCGCCCAATGCCCAACTCCCTAAGTACCCCCCAACCGCCCAAACCCCATGCGCCTAAGTGTTAATAATCTAAGTGTAAGCTCAGACGCCCAAATAGTGCCCATGCACCCAAGTTGCCAAAACGGCTAAGTGTCCATGCGCTTGCATAGTGGCGAAACGCCCAAACAGGGTAGAAACGCCCAAACAGTGCCCATGCACCTAGATGTTGTACACTTACAAATTTATGCTGATGCGCCTAAATTGTCCCATGCACCTATTTTGGACTTAGGACTCTCTAAGTGGTTTTAACGGGTAAAATCAGGAGATAGGCCTTGTTATGACGTGCTGACTTATGCTTGATGTGCGCATGGTGATGTGATGAAATTATGATATGTATATGTGTGATTGATGTTTTATCTTTCATGGTGAAAGAGTTTTCAAAATATACGTATTATGTTTTATAATACATTATGTATGACTTTACGTGGGGTGATGAATGTACGAATAAATTAACGAACGTAAAATATTATGTAACGAAGTGAAAGCTAATGATAAAGTACGAAGCGAACGAATACTATATAGTACGAAATGAACACATGAGATAACAATTGGTGAACATAAAAGTGATGGATGATGAGATCCGTGTTGCGACCCCGGTAATGTGTCAGTCTTCGGACATGAGTCATGGGTTTGTTTATCAGGCCTCCACACAGTATCAGTCTTCGGACATGAGTCAGGGGTATTGCATGAGAGAAAGTGATGGATGATGAGATCCGTGTCGCGTACCCTAGTACTGTGTTAGTCTTCGGACATAAGTCGGGGGTTTGTTTATTAGGCCCCAACACAATATTAGTCTTCGGACATGAGTCGGGGGTATTGCATGAGACGAGATAATGAGGTGAGCGACTTTGTGTTGCAACAAACTCGGATAGAGTTCAATCCTTGTGATTGACTCGAATGGGATCTTTGTCGCGTATCCTGATGTTGTGTCAGTCTTCGAACATGAGTCGGGGGTTTGTGTACAGTCCCCGACACAACATCAGCCCCGACACAACATCAGCTTTCGAGCATGAGTCGGGGATATTGTATGAGACAAGATTCGAGTAATGAAAAGTAATGTGTGAAGAAATGAATGAATGAACGAATGATGATGAAGATAATAATAATAATTATTATTATCACTATGAATGTATGATGTATGACAACTGACGGACGTAAAGTACGAAAAGGAAGTAAGAGAAAAGAAAGTAAAAGATATTGAGAAGTATGAATGATAATATGAATATGAAAGTAAATAAAAGAATGAAACAATGAATGTATGAAAGAAAGAAATGAATAAAGAACATAGATTGAGTGTACGTGTGTTGTATGACTATGAATGTATGTAAAGATAGTTTTTAAAGGAAATAAAGTATTTTATCATAAAAACTAGAACTCACTCATCGGTGACTTTTGTATGCATGATAGTTGGCAGGTATTTTGTTGATACTAAGGAGTTACAGGCATGGATGCATAAGCTACTTGGAGCGTTTTGAGGCTGGCATCCATATTTTGACATGTCAATGTATTTTGAGATGAAAACGAATGTTGTAAATGAATGAAATGCCATGTTTTTAGTTATTAATGAAAGTTTTAAATTCCGCTAGAAAATAAATGTACATTTTAAAATGTTTTATGCGCGATGAATGACCAATTATGAGGTGCCCGGAATGGGGCCTTACACAAGAGGCACGCCCCTATGCCTAGCCTGAAATACACCCCCGTTCTTAAATCAACACACCCCCATGTTTCTTGGTCCGACAAGACAAAAAGTACGGTTCCCCGACCCAAGGCATGGGGGCGTGCCCCAGGAGGCACGGGGCCGTGCCCCACCACAAACCCGGGGCCTTGCCCATTGAACACAGGGCCGTGCCCGACAACCTCTGAGCGTATGAGCCAACCAACTTTTACGTACATTGTACTAGAAGATTTTGGAGTTTCATGGATCACCATTTTGATTGTTCTAATTTACCGATGATTTCATTACTATCTTTTATCTTTGTTGTTATGTTCAAGCTCCTTGTGAGCGAAACTTCATGTGTTATCCTAATCTAATGAAACTTATGTAATTTGTGATGACCTAATGGTGTGATAAATATTATGTTAATGTTATGGTGGTCTTGGGAAAACTATTGATGGGTAGCATCTACATTTGAACAGGAAGTTGTAAATTTATGATTTGTGATTGTCATACATTATTGAAAATGTATGATCAACTTTCATTCGGGAAACCAGTCTTCATAGTAAATCCATTGCTAATGAACTAGAAATGGTTATTAGAAATCATATCACTTTAACTTTATGCTCATTTGTGGGTTCCCTTTTATTAGTTTGAGAAATCTTTAGTAATTGTTGCAGTTTTCTAAAATTAGTGGTATGTTAGGAAGGAACCTGATCAACTCTCTTTTTAACGTTAAGTTATGTTTTCAGAAATGTATGTCAAATAGGTCACAAAAGATTTGCCTACATTACTAGGGCTGTGATCTAAGTAGTAAAACTCAGCCTGACTGGATCTAGTCACTACGGCAGCGGGATAGACGAGAAATCGCGCTAGCTCATCATTATAAACCTTAACATAATTACATTATTTAATATCTTTAATCACACCACCAATTCATCACAGTACATACGTGTAATCTAAATTAAGATAACACCCTTACTTCACTAAAAGAATCACCAAAAGTCTTAACCTATCTTTATTTATCTTTATCTATATTTAGTTATTGTTATCATGTTTAACTTATCATTTTCTAAAAACATAAAACTGATAGTCAATTATGAGGGTTGTTGAGTAGTCTTAGTGTGTCCATGGATTGATACTCGATTCTTACCAACACTATATTACCACACGACAGGTACACTTGCCTTTTGTGTGTGTGGTTTAGTATTAGTAATAACCAATTAAAACTTAATATGTGCGTATAATCTTTATCAAAATATATATACTATCTGCACCCATTAGTATATCACTTAAGAGGCTACAAAACTTAGGAGAGATAAAACTCCTATGGGATCTAGTGTCAAACTATACACAACCAAAATGACCATTAGTAGGAAATTACCAGTAACGGTAGTAGGATCATTTAAAGCTTCACCTGAACCCATGACAAAGGCTCTCCCTTTGGCTCCACCATTGTTTCCCCTATTGTTGTTACCATTAGCACCATTGTTGTTATTGTCCCTATTGTCATTGGCATTCCTATTTCTTCTCAGTTGATGACAATTTTTCTTGAAATGCCCTTCCTTTCCACACTCAAAGTAACCCTTTGGGGTTTCATGGGGCTGCTGAGGCTGTTGAGGTTGTTGAGGCTATTGAGGTTTGTTCATCAATTCTCCACGACAAGCCTTTGCCGCGTGTCCAACCTTCCCACAATGCTGGCATCAAAAGCTATCCACCTGCTAGTGTGGTGGTAGTTGCATCGATTGCACCTTGGATTTTTTCCCACGTATCCACTTAGTCCTTGGGATGATGAAGATGATTGGTTAAATTTGTGATTTTTATCAAACCGTGTATGTTGATGTTGCTATTAAGGTTAATGTTGTGGAGGTTAAATTTTCCCACTTACGTTTGTTATCGGGAATGTTTGCCACAGCGCCCCTCTTAGGTAACTTCCGTTGCTCCACAGCTTGGTCAGTGAGCCTGTGAGGCAATCGTATAACCTATTGAATAGTTAGGAAATTTGCAGCAGTCACCATACTCTGAATCTCAAGAATTAAACCACGCAAGTATAGCTCAATCCATCGGCTCGGCGGGTTAACCATGCTAGGACAAAATGTATCTAGCTCATGTGACCTAGTAGTGTAAGCCTCGATGTTGGATCCATCTATCTTCAATTGTCAGAACTCAGCTTCTAGCTTTTGAACTTCATCATGGGAGCAGTATTCCTCGATTATCATCGTCTTGAATTCCTCCCATAGCAGCGCATTTTCCATTTCCTGGACAAGCATCTGCACTTGCGCATTCCACCACATGAGTGCCACACCTTTCGGTGTTCCTGTAGCTTACTTCACCTAATCTGGAACTAGGCAGTTGCATTGGCAAAAACTAACTCAGTCTTCTCAAACCATCTTACAAACTGTACTGCTCCCTAGGCTCCACTGTAGGTATGTGGCTTACAGTCCATGAACGCTTTTACGTGCATCCAGGCGGTCCTATATTCACGTGTTAGGGTATAGGAATTAAACCGAAGAATTAATCACCTAACGGAATATTCATGTAAATGATGACTAGTGTCACCATTTACTTCCAAATTATGCAGGCTGTGTGTTCAGTGCCTCTGACATCCGGTAATTTTCCGTTACCAAACTCCGTTAGTTCCGTTAAGTCTTGCATACACGTGTCGTGAAGACACACTAGTTTTCATTGAACGTTGGTGACTTAATAATAATAATGTATGATAAACAATAATATTCTAATTATAATGTTGATTATTAGTTGTGATTATGTGGTTCATGATTTTATAGAATTTTAAATGGCTGTTTTATAAATTTTACGTGTGTTGTGTCACTCATTGTAAATGTCTAGGATTATTATTTTTGGCTAAAAATATTTGTGGTTGTAGTTAAAATTTTAAAAAAATATAGTACAAAGGTTAAATTTTATAAAACCTAGTTATGGGAGGATTAAAGGTAAATGTTAATTAACGTAACTTTGACAAAACCCAACCCTAGCCTCCTTGTCCTCCATTCGGCCGAACCCAATCCCCAACCCCCACCCCTTGTGAATTCAACGAGAAACACACACAAACAATTGATTTTGATCATGTTCCAAGTGTTCCATAGTGCTAGCAAGTCCAGTTCTTGATTCTACACGTTTAAAGGTATGTTTTGTCATGTTGTTCATACATTTTGATTCAAGATGAACCCTACTCCGAAATTGATGATGATTATATGAAATTGATGATTTGTAGATGTTAATATGATGTGGGTTAGGTTGTATGAAGGTTAAATGATGTTGATTATGCAAGAAATCTAGGGTTTGGTCATCTAGTTCATACATTGACATAAGAGGAAACTTTTTGTTCTTGGAATTCATGATTTGATGATGCTAAGATGTTAGATGTGATGCTTAGATGTTAGTTTAATGAATTGTACAAGAAAATCCATGAAATTGTGATATTGATCATGACTTACTAAAAGTAGAAACTTTTGTTTATGATGTTGAGAATTTGGATAGTTTGGAAGTGATTAGCATGTTCGCATGAATGCTATGAACTTAATTAGGTATATAATTTTTGAAATTATGATTGAATTGGATTCTAGATCACTTTTGGGTATTACTTTCCCAAAAGTGAAACTTTATTTTTGTAGAACTTTGAATGTGATGATTTGGGAATGCGTATGATGTTAGAATCATGTTAGAATGACTGTGGATGATGTTTGTAGTGTTAGAAGGTGTAATTGAGTTGTATGGATGCTTGGTTGATCATGTATGAAGTATAGATTTTGATGATTATACATGATGATGAATTGTGGTTAGTGATTAGGAGATCATGATTGGGTTTGAAATTTGGTTGTCACTATATATGCTAGTTATGTGGTTAAGATTGTCATACACACATGCGAATCCGAGGTCCCTACTTAGTAGGATTGGCAGGGTTTAGGATGTGAGGTTATGGGTGATTTCACATGGCATGTAATGCATGATTAGATCTCACATATGAATTTTTTATTTGATGTATTTATAATATTTGAGTATGATGATTAATTGAGATTTGCATGAGTGTATGATGATCTAATGTGGTATGATGACCTCGGTAGAACTTGGGTTGATGGTGTGATGCACATGGATAACTTACATGATATTCGTGTATGATAAGTTGATTTGCATGATTAAAAAATATTTCATCTAATATGTCACCAACGGGTCAAACAGGTCAAGAAGGTTAACCTAGGGTTGTTAAGTCTTCTGTGTACACGTACTATTGTACTTATGTGTTCTAGGTAACCTTTGAAGGGTTGTCCTTGCATCTATTACGAGTCTCTTTATTCATTATCATTATACACGAGGTGAGTTCATGCCCTTTTATTTTATAAACTATCTTCTTGGGGAGGTAGCATACTTGTACTCAAACACTATTTTATTATTATAAGTTGTGTATGTTTTAACGTAGTGCTTAATACTTTGAAAAGTCCTCACACTTTCGGATAATTAATAATGGTAACTAGCGTGAAATCTTGGGTAGTACTACTGGGTGTGACGAGCCCCACCTATGTGAATCGAGGTCAAACGGGAGCAATATTGTCCTAACACAAACATCGTCACGACCTGGTAAGTCGTGACGGGAGGCAACGAGTGCAACACAGTCAGCTTCGATCACATAATCACTATGTTTTTTACTTTTGAATATAGACTAGTTATCTTATTAAATACACGTCTTATGTTGTACAATTGTTAATATTTATGATAAACACAAACACATGAACTCACCAACCATTATGTTGACATTTTTAGTATGCTATTCTCAGGTTGTTAACTCTGCTTGCCAATAGGAGCACAACACGGGTCCAACATGCATCCTAAGGCTTTATTTCATAGACACATTTGTTTATCTTTTATATATGGGTTTTAAACAGTGGGATGGCGCGTGTTTTGCCATATTGTACATTTGTTTACTTTGGGTTTGTGTTATTTGCTAAATGCTTCCACATGGTTTTAAATGTTTACACTTTGGTTGGTTTGTTTTGAATGTGGCATATAGTGTCGTTCTGAGTAACTAGTGACTGTGATCCTTGTTTGTTCACACGCCTCGCGATAAAACTCTGCATTTGGATTTTGAGGGAGCCAAAGGAACACTTGACGGTGTAGCGCTCTCATGGTGGAATTCTCAAGGCTAGATGCACGGCCAAGAAATGGCTAATGCTTTGTCATAGGGTGAGTTCAAAGCAATGATGATTAAGGAATGTTAGGACCGTGTACGTATGGAGTACTAACTGATAATGCGTGAAACCAGATCAAATAGTGCGGAATCTTATTTTATTGGTGATCCAATAAATGAGAACGCATTTCAGATCAATGTAACAATTAAAGAAACGTTAAGAATGCTTAGAACAAGATCTACTGCGAACTATGAACTTAGAAGATGCTTTCTGGAGTCTCTGGACGGCTGGGGTAAGAATATGTGTCAAAAGTCTTCAAGTATTTTTTCCACGAATTAAGTGGTATTTATAGGTTAGGGTTTTTCAATCATATGACTGACCATTAGCATGGTTTAGTTGTGCATCTGAATCATGCGATTGATCCATACACACGACTGAATGTTCATTCGTGCGACTGAGTCAATCTTATGTCTCAATCGTGCGACTGATCTAGTCTCCTAGTTCAGTCATGCGACTGGTCCATTAGCATGATGTATTCATGCGTATGGTCCATTAGCATTGTCCATTCACATGAAGACTTCATACAATTAAGTTTGAACACATTTCCCAATCATTATTGACTGAGAACTATGCATAATAACCTCAAACCTATATAGTTAGTTCAATATACCTTATCACACCATAAACAATGAGACATTAGACATTATAAGCATCAATCACATATTGTATTTCATTCAACTCATTCATTACATATATGTAAGACATGACAGACATTTACATTAAGCTCCTAAACTAGGTATATATGTATCAACAAACTCCCCCTTTGACCTAGTTTACATTAACGTCTTACATTCTCCATAAGCACCTCAAATCTCTTGTACTTCTCCTCTCTAGTAACTCCTGCATATATTTCAAATGCAAAACAAAGTTGTATAATGTTCTGGAACTGGAGGGCTTGTACTATATCTTGCACGTCATAGAATAGTGGCCACTTGTACGATGTATAGACATCTTCTGCAGACAAGTTTGTAAGCCACATAGGGTCGAATACCGGATAGTTTCTATTTTTCCTTCTCTATTTAGTACTATGACAGCTTTTCTTGTTCCCCAATCATAATACCACCATTTGAAGTGTGGAGTGAAGTCCTCTGTCATTTGCCATAAGGGAGTCTTGGACATTGTGCACAGGGAACTCCACTTCAGCACTACCTTAGGCTTTCCAAAAGTGGGATCCACTTCAGGCCTACGAATGTAACTCTTCGGTTGTTAAGGTCTGAATTTCATCCATCTGGTGTGATATTCTTTCTTTAGAGCAGCCTCAAACCAGGCTGGCATTTTTCTAGGATCAGCATATAGTAGATTTATGCGTGCCATCTGGTTGAGCTCAATACCTGGGAGAGTCTTCAGATCATGTGGATATCTGAAGTACTCTATTCCCTTCTCCCTCTTAACAGCATAAACGTTAAGATCCTCAAAATACGCCCATACAATAATCTTTCCACACACCTTTAGCTGTTTCTTGACCTTGTAGAGCTTGGTGTAGGCATTTTGGTTTTGAGCTGTGCGTTGGGCTCATATCTCAGCAAAACAAGCTACCTATTCAACCTTCTTTATATCAACATCAGCATCCGAGGCTTGGGCTTGTCTTTCATGTTGGGGTTTGTTAGAACAAGATACAAAGTTTAACCTTTTAAACTTAGTGAAAAACGCAGTAGAAAGAGGCATAATAAGTTAGTTAATGAACTGAAAAACTCGAGTTTCATCTTGTTTTAAGAAAGTAATGAACAAACCCATGAACATAGTATCTTTATATGTGAATATAAGCTAGCTATGTTAACATAAAGCAAACAATAAGGACAACCATGTTGAGGCTGCCAAAAGACTACCTTCCAGGAGTCAAATACGAGTAAAGTGGAGGATGATGTGGATCTAATCGAACGACCAAGGCCCAAGAGAGGTCCCCTCAAGCTTGCATACCCCAAGCTCAAATGCAAACACCTTGATGCTAGGATTGAACACCAAAAACCAAAGGTAGCACATCTGGAACCTGTTTCAGCCCAAAATTCCTCCAATAACACAAGAAAACCCCTTTCTAGAGTTGTTGTTTTGCATGTTAGAGAGAGAATGAGATGGAGTGAATGTGTGTCTAATGTGTGTCCCTTTTCAAGACCACCAAACAAAACCAAGAAAAGGCACTACCAACAAGGGCGGCCGAATTCTTGATTTGTTAGGGTTTTTTCCCCCCAAAAGTTAAAACCAATTATCCAACACATTAACATGTCATAGATTAAAAGTTATTCAAACAATTAACCTTTTATTTGAATAAATCATACACACTCACTTATTATTTGATGTTATGTAAGTAACTTAAATAACATTACAAACAATATCTATAAACAAAATATCCATGTAAATTGTTTAATCTCAAATGCAACTTATTTAGAAAACCCATTTTCTAAATTGGTGTATTTATATTTAATTGTATGATCATATCATCAATTAAATATTATATGGTGTTTGCTAAGCTTGTTATTGGGTATGACCCGACTTGGATCATAACGTACTAACCACATCAATGTTCTATGTGTCTTGGGTATAAAGAATTCAACAATCTCCCACTTGCACAAGACTCATAGAAGATTGATGCAAGCAGTAAATACCGCCTAACAACGATTTATTACCCTTAATACGCATGACTTAAAGCCATTCAATAACATCATCCCCTTCAAGTATCCAACTAGAAATGATTTAGGTGAATCAATCATTTATCCTTTTGTTACAGATGTCATGTTAAATCCAAGGACACAGAATGATCATTCCTTGTTGATTTAACTTATCAGGCCTTAGACATCTTACTCTCAACGAATAAGAGTAACAAATTACATCTTGAATACATACGTTTCTCACAAACACTTTGTGTCATGTCTAAACATAGCCTGACGTACTGTCCATTATTTCAGGGCAGTGAAGAACTAGCTCAAGGTATAACACTTGGTGGGTATCAAAACCCAGTATGTATCTCAGGTCTGAGAATACCAAATGATATTCGCCTTAACTCAAATTTACTTATGATTAATCTAAAGATTCCATGTAGTAAAATTTGAGATGCGGGTCAGTCCAATATTTGTATCACACAAATATCTATGAACTTTGGTAGCAACCAATTGCTATATATTCATTCCTTATGAATATCCACCAATCCAAATTCATAATAATCTTACCGTCATACTTGCTCCCACAAGTATGAACGATTACGGACATTTAGAGTAAACAATTTACCCATGGATTAAACATGCTAAATTGGAACATTTATTGAAATATTATAACCAAATAATTTTATTCAAGTAGTAAGATAGTTCCAAATATCCAAATACGAAAACACAGATTAAATCCAATCACTAGAAAATCGAAGTCCCATGGCACAGGTATGACCTTCATGCTTTGCCTTTTCTAGGAGCTTCGTAAGAGGATCCGCAATATTTTGATATGTGTGAACTTTGCGAATACGTCGCCGCAATATTTTGATATGTGTGAACGTCGCCGCAATATTTTAATATGTATGACCTTCATGATTTGCCTTGATCTATCCTTATAGATCTTTATTCCTAGAATATAGGCGGCCTCACTAAGATCCTTGATGGAAAAAAACTTCCAAGCCAGGTTTTTACACCTTCCAAGGTTGGAATGTCATTTCCAAATAGTAGTATGTCATCAACATATAATACTAGGAAAGTGATGATGCTCCCACTAGCTTTGTTATATACACAAGCTTCATCAGCGTTCTTGACGAATCCCAATTTAATTATTTCGTCATCAAAATGGTGATTCCAACTTCTCGATGCTTGTTTCAATCTGTAGATTGATTTCTTGAACTTGCATACTATATTAGGATGTTTTGGATCGACAAAACCTTCAGGCTAAACCATATAGACATCTTCCTCAAGATATCCATTTAGGAAAGCGGTTTTGACATCCATTTGCCAAATCTCATAATCATAATGAGCAGCTATGGCAAACAATATTCTTATAGACTTTAGCATCGCAACAGGTGAGAATGTTTCATCATAATCAACTCCTTGAGTTTGAGTGAACCCTTTGCTACAAGTCTAGCCTTATAAGTATCCAAGTTTCCATGCATATCGGTTTTCATCTTGAAAACCCACTTGCTTCCAACTACTTTGGAGTTAAGAGGTGGTACAACCAAGTCCCATATTTGATTGTCATGCATGGATTGCATCTCAACGCTCATGGCCTCGAGCCATTTGTCACAATTCGAATTGGACACTGCATCATGGTATGTGGTTGCTTCATCTGAATTTACCACAGAGCATCCATCCATGAAAAATCCGTATCTTTCAGGTGGATTACTAGTTCTACCACTTCTGCAAACGTTTTGTGTGTATTGATCAACTACTTGATCATCCTTAACATCGTCATGTTGAGTGCTAGTTTCAACCAAACGTGCATCAGGTTGTGGTTCTTGATCCTCCTCAAGATCCACTCTTCTACTGCTAGTTTCTTCCATAAGGAACTTAGCTTCTAAGAACTCAGCTTTTCTGGCAACAAACACCTTTTGTTCCAGTGGATCATAGAAATAATATCCCATAAAATCTCTAGGGTATCCAACAAAGTTACACTTGGTGGATCGGGCTTCCAATTTGTTTGGGGTGGGAGTCTTAACATAAGCCTCACAACCCCAAACCCTTAACTATGATAGGGATGGAACTCTTCCATGCCATATCTCAAAGGTGTCCTTTCCACCTTTTTGGTTGGGGCCATATTTAGAATATGGGCCGCGGAGAGCAAAGCAAAACCCCAAAATGATAGAGGTAATGTACTTCTAGCCATCATAGATCAGACCATATCCAATAAGGTTCGATTCCTCCTCTCAGACACACCATTATGTTGTGGTGTTCCAGGTGGAGTGAGTTGTGAGACAATCCCACAACTCCTAAGATGATCTTGAAAAGCATCACTTAGGTAGTCACCTCCTCTATCGATGTGGAGAACTTTAATTGACTTGTTGAGTTGATTTTGTACTTCGTTTTGAAAGATCTTGAACATTTCAAAAACTTCATCTTTGTGTCTTAACAGGTACACATACCCATAATAAATGTCGGTAAGGGAATGAAGTATCTTTCACCATTCCTAGTCATTGGCTTAAAAGGACCACATACATCCGAATGTATGATCCTAATAAATCTTTTGCCCTTTCGTTAGTTCCACTAAAGGGTGCCTTAGTCATTTTTCCTTGTAAACAAGATTCACACACATCAAATGAATTTATTCATTTGTTTTTAAAAGATCATTCTTCTGAAGTGTTTGTATACGTTTCTTGTTTGTATGACCAAGACGACAATGCCAAAGATAGGAATCACTCAATTCCAACTTGAGTTTCTTGGTGCTAGTTTGGTACAATGAACTATTTAAAGTATTTTCATGAACCAATTCATAAATACCATTAATGGGAATAGCTTTAAAGTAGAACATATCATTTAAAGAAACATGAATATCTTTTTCAACAAATGATAATACATATCCAAATTGTTTTAATAGGGCTACAAAAATAATATTCCTAGTCAAACTAGGAGCATAAAAAACATTGTTCAAAATTACTTCAAAACCATTTTGAAGTTTCAAGATGTAGTCACCATGGGCTTCAACTTGAACTTTAGCCCCATTGCCCATGTAGAGGCTAACGTCCCCTTTGTTGAAGTTACTACTTCTTTTGAACCCCTGCATAAAATTGCAAATGTGAGTTCCACAACCGGTATTTAATACACATGTGTTAGAGGATGTCATGTTTAAATCAATATGGATCATGTACATTGTACCTGAGGTTTGCCCAACATCCCTCTTTGCTTTCAACTCTTGGAGATGGACGGGACAATTTCTTGCCCAATGTCCAATCTCCCTACACTTGAAGCATGGGTCATTGGAAGCAATCTTTTGCTTCTTCTCTTGTGGTTTGGGTGGCACCCTTACCACCCCTTTCCCTTTTCCCCATACAGGTCCCTTGCCCTTGGCAACCTTTGCCTTGGGTGTGGGATGAGGCCTTTTCGTGTTCCCACCTTCATTGATGGTGAGAACGAGTAAAACCCTTTTACCCATGGCCGCCTCGGCCATTTTGAGCATTGAGTGAAGCTCACCAATGCTTTTGTCCCAAGCATTCATGTTGTAGTTCAACACGAATGTCTCAAACTTCTTAGTAAGGCCATTTAGGATCAAGTCCATGACCAATTCCTTCGAGACAGGACAATTAAGCCTTTCGAGGCGGTCAATGTGGCTTTTCATCTTAAGTAGATAAGATGAAACCGATTGGTTATCATCCATACGACATGCATGGAGTGCTCGAACCGTTTCGAAGCGCTTAACCATTGCTTGCTGTTGGAACGTTTCCTTTAGCTAGGTTATGATGTCATAAGCTCCGTGATGTTCATACTCCTTTTGGAGATCCAGAGTCATGCTTGCCAGCATGAGACAAGACACTTGGACGGAGTCCTTAGTGTACTTAAGCCAATCGTTATAGGCCTCCTCATCATCCTCAGCAGGTTGATCAGGGATAGGGTCGTCTAAAATATATGATCGTTTCTCTTGCTTGAGAATGATTCTCAAGTTTCGATACCAATCAATGAAATTGCTATGATTTAGACGTTCCTTTTAAAGAATCGCTCGCAATGATTGGGCGGACGTGGATGAATTATCATTATTATCATAATTATTGGTGGCCATCTATAAAATTTAACAAAGATCAATTTTAGTACTTTTGATATTGTTGTTTTAATAATTAAAACCTTTTAAGGTTGTTAGCATATTAAAATCTAGAAACCAACATTACATTTAAATAGTGCTTAGGTGACCTTTATCCCACGATTTAAATTAATAAGGTGGTCAACGTTTGATGATTGCAACTATTTGCAACTTCTAGAGGTATGGGATCGACTTGAAACATCATATGTAACGTCGGCATGTTAATCCCATCAACACCATTTGGAAACAATATCGTAGGTGATCCATTTGATATGGTTTGCAAATCAAGACACCCTACTTACACACATGTGTGAGTTTGCCAAAATAAGTAGTTAGGTGACCTTTATCCCATGAATATGGCATTCTCACCTCATGTCACAAGTTCCCTCAAAATGGTTAGGTGACCTTTATCCCACTAAGAGTTCCCAAGCGGTTCAAGTGTTGTGTAAAAAGGACGGTGTTGATCTTATTTAATAAAAGGTATATAGATATTATAATACAAGTTTTTAGAAAACATTATATTTACATATTTGTATGTTTTCAAAACAAGATACCTTATGGTACATTGATTAAAACCCTTTTTAATCTTTGAAATCATTAAACAATTTAATAACCTTTTATTACCTTATAATGATTAAAGCCCATTTAGATAGTATGTTGTGATCATGGAAAGAATAGTTAAAGCAAACATCATATGTAAAGACATCAACCACAATACCATAATCAAACAAAAGTAAGTGCATAACCATAGCATCTAAAGTGGCCACACTTGTTTGCCATCACAAGTGTGGACCATAGGACATTCCTAACGGTCAAAACACATCACAAAAGTTCCAAGAACCTCCCACTAGAAACCGCATCCAAATGCTCCATGTTTCTTGTGTCTTCCCTTTGTGCTTCTATCACGTACATCTTCATATCACAAGACATAATGTCCTAATACAAGATTTCTAGAAATATGAAAAGTGCCTAATCTATTTATTACAGCCCAATGATAAATAAATTACACTTGAAACAAAACACAAACAATAGATTATACAACCCAATTAAATGAATGAATACAACCATTACAAACATCCAAACAACACAAGATCAATGGCTAGGTTATGCACCAAAATGAACAATGAACATCTCAACCATACCAACAATGAAACCCCACTAAAAGCCCATGAAATTTCAGCCAACATAAACTGAAATTTCAGGTTTTCATGCCCAAACAAACAACAAATATAACATACATGTCTTTCAAAGTTTAATCACAAGAATGTGTGATACAACTTTCAAAGTAGGGGATTCATAAAACATGAACATAGTAGCCCTTAAAAGGGGTTTCAAAGTCCCAAAAAACTGAAAATAACCAAGACAAAACAAGCTAGCTATCCACATAACCGGCTCTAGATGCCAATGTTGGGGTTTGTTAGAACAAGATACAAAGTTTAACCTTTTAAACTTAGTGAAAAACGAAGCGGAAACAAGCATAATAAGTTAGTTAATGAACTGAAAAACTAGAGTTTCATCTTGTTTTAACAAATTAATGAACAAACCCATGAACATAGTATCTTTATATGTGAATATAAGCTAGCTATGTTAACATAAAGCAAACAATATGGACAGCCATGTTGAGGCTGCCAGAAGACTACCTTCCAGGAGTCAAATACGAGAAGGTGGAGGATGATGTGGATCAAATCTAACAACCAAGGCACCAAGAGAGGTCCCCTCAAGGTTGCATACCCCAAGCTCAAATGCAAACACCTTGATGCTAGGATTGAACACCAAAAACCGATGGTAGCACAGCTGGAACCTGTTTCAGCCGAAAAATCCTCGAATAACACAAGAAAACCCCTTTCTAGAGTTGTTGTTTTTCATGTTAGAGAGAGAATGAGATGGAGTGAATGTGTGTCTAATGTGTGTCCCTTTTCAACACCACCAAACAAAACCAAGAAAAGGCACTACGAACAAGGGCGGCCGAATTCTTGATTTGTTTGGGTTTTTTTCCGCTAAAAGTTAAAACCAATTATCCAACACATTAACATGTCATAGATTAAAAGTTATTCAAACAATTAACCTTTTATTTGAATAACTCATACACACTCACTTATTATTTTATGTTATTTAAGTAACTTAAATAACATTACAAACAATATCTATAAACAAAATATCCATATAAATTGTTCAATCTCAAATGCAACTTATTTAGAAAACCCATTTTCTAAATTGGTGTATTTATATTTAATTGTATGATCATATCATCAATTAAACATTATATGGTGTTTGCTAAGCTTGTTATTGGGTATGACCCGACTTGGATCATAACGTACTAACCACATCAATGTTCTATGTGTCTTGGGTATAAAGAATTCAACATTTCATTCTTTTTTGTTTGTTTCTCCATCTCATCCAGTTTGTCGAATGTAGCACTGCCGAGAGTGTCACCCAAGTCGGGGATCACATTGCCCTCTCGGTCAGTGTACTCTAGATAGTGCTCAGTAGTGACATCCTCAATCTCTATTTCGTCGACATCATTAAGCTCATCGTCACTTGTCAGGTCAACTGTAGGAGCATTTTCAACGAGCTCATTTGGATTCAATCTGAACATTTTAGTGAGTTGCTCGTCAGTCAGATCGTGAATGATTTCTCCTTCTTCGGGAGTGTAGCTCACTGACCGTCTGATAATCCCTTGTAAATCAAGAATCATGGTGACTGAGACTTGATTTGCTATAGGGGAGCAACATCATATTCATCTTGTTATGATGTTTGATGTGCTTGATTTAAACATTTAACACATCAATCATTAGTAATTAATCAAGACATTTAAACATATATAACACAGATAATTATACATTACATCAATGTAATATTTGAATCAAGTATTAAACTTTAATGAACACAAAACATCTAATCTTTACTTTTTTCTTTATCTGTCAGTTCTTCAATAGCATGGGCTGAGGATGATGCTCCTTGGTCTTGTGCTCTCTTATTCCTCCTTTCTTGACCTTGAGCAGAGGCTGGTGCAGCCGCATCACCTCTTCATCATCATCATCTTCTTTCTTCTTTCCCCTTAGTCCTTCATCGTCACTGTCATCTTCTTCATCAGACTCATCATCTTGACCATCATCATCACCATCACCTTCCCTGATCTTCAAAGCTCATCTTTTGATCCTTTAAGTCTGAGCATGATCTTCTTATTCATGGCTTCCAACTCCTCAATCTGATCATTCTGCTCCAGAAGTTGGGTAATCTGCTGTGCTTGAGCAGCATTGAGCTCCACAAGCTAACTTAGCTATGTAGCGCTTTGCTCACCAGCAGCTAACAGCTTTAGCACCATCCGGTTTAGTGCAACTAGCTGTTCCTCTACCCTAATGAAGGGTAGAGTGTGTTCGGTGGTGAAGGTAGAGTGGGTTGAGGGACCTGCTTGGTGGCTGGTGGTAGTAGTGGTGGATGTGGTGAATATGGGTGGTGGGATAGGGGTGGATGGTGAAGGGGTGGTTGTAGTAGTGGTGGTTGGGAGTGTGGTAGTGATGGTTGGAGGTGCGGTAGTAGTGGTAGGGGTGTGGTAATGGTGGTAGTTATGGTAGTGGTGGTGGCTGTGGTAGTGGTGGTAGATGTGATCAAAGTAAATCTAGCCCTCTTACCCTTTTTGCCATAAGGGTGAGCCATCCTCTTCTTCTTGAAGCCCTTAGAGATAGAAGCTCCCCCTTGGTTGTTGGGCTGGTCCGGGGTGTACGAAGGATCTATAGCATTAGTATCGTCACCCCTAGACTCAGTTGGGCGTCCGCCTACCGCCCTGAGCCCTCTCTCAGTGGCCACGATCCAGCTTCCCACCGTCCGTACAAGAGGCTCCTCATTTGATTCTTCCACCTCATCAGGACAGAAGTGTTGGTGGAATCTAGCAGTCTCAGATCCACCTTGGGTGGATGGTGGAGATGGTATATCAGTGGCAGTGGCCCTAGATGGAGTGGGCCTGTATCTCCACCAGCACTACTGTCATCATCATCGTCGTCATCAGCTAGTAGAACAATAGGCTCAAAATCCGAGTTACTGTCATCATGATGCCACTTCCTTCTAGTGGGCGCCAAATAATCCTCTCGGGACAGATGCCCAAACAATCATCTGACAGGGCGTTTTACCTGCTTCCCCTGTACACCTTCATCCTTCCCCAGTGTAGTATCATCCATAACCTCTAGGTCACAACATCATCACTCTCCTTTGATAGAAAAGGAAGCTTCTGGTCGATAATCATCTGAAGGAATCGGGTTACATGCAGAACCCTTCCTTGCCTTTGGCCTCTATATTCTCGACCAACTAAGTGAAGATCATCCGTGAGAAACTTAATGGGTGATTCAGTACCAGAGCAACGTATCCATTCTGGATTTGATCTGAAAGCTCATCAAAACCCCCTTTCCTCGAGACAATGTACTTGAGAATAACATGTGCCAAGTACTTGAACTGGGGACACATATTGCTCTTGTTGAGCACACAGTGTTTATGTCCCTAGAGTACTTGATCCTCAGAAAACATCCCCGCACAGTAAGGGGATGTAGCCTAGTCGGGCAGTCTCCATCCTCTCCAAACTCTAAAACTCTCGTCATATCATCCTCGCTGACCGCAATATCTTGACCAAAAATGGTACTCCGAATACAGTGTGGCTCAGATGACCTGTCTACAACCGTGCTTTCCTAGAACGCCTGCTGAATCGATCTGTATGGCAGGCATGGTGTCAAGATAGCCTTGATGATCCTCGATCTTCATAGAAAGGCAATAATACCCGCGAACTCACAAGTGTTCCGGGACGTGACATCAAGATGAGCACAGATGTTGTGCTTCGTGCTCATCGTCCACCTACTAGCCATGTTGCTGTAACACAAGACGCATAAACGTTAGAATTTTGGTCAGTGAGTCACATTTGAACTTTAATGAGCTTGAAGACGTTATGTTTAGTCGTGCGAATGGACAGTGCAACTGAGCCTTAGTCGTGCGATTAAGCTCATTCGTATGATTTAGCCTGCGATTGAGCTTAGTCGTATGCTATACCATATGGTTAAACCAGTCATGTGTCTAAACTTGGAAGCATGGTTCATTCGTGCGATTGAGCCATTCATCTAGCTCAGTCGTGCGATGGAGTCATTCACCCAGCTCAGTCGTGCGATTGAAGTTCATAGGTGTGTCCATTTGCATAACTCTTTGTTTTTCAATTTAAATTCAAATTGGGCTAAACTTGATGTTAAACATTATCGAATGGCTCATTAGACTTACAAACACTCTAAATAACATCTAATGCTCTTTAAGTTCGTGGTAGTTCATTTTATAGGTTTATTTTGACAACTTAGTCTCGGTTCGTATTTTGAACAAATTTTGTCAATTAGGGCTTGATTTAATGGAATTTTTAGGACGGGATCTTCGCACAGTACATGTAGATGTAAGTAATAATCGTTAGAATCAACAAGAACAGGTGGAAAATGATCAAATGAAATTTTGCAGAGTTTGGGCGTAGTCGTACCAATAAAGAGTGTTTTAGGGTTGGTGACTAAATGCGACCAACTCTGCTCTATTTATACTAGGTTTGCTTTGAGTCATGCGACTGGACCTATTTGCATACTTCATTCGTGTGACTAGGACTCAGTCGTGCAACTGGATCAGATGGTCACGTTTATTCGTGCGACTAGGTTTCAGTCATGCGACTGACTCATTTGGTCACCTCCATTCATACGTCTAGTCCATACATGTGGTTTCGTTGTGCAATTTGGCTCATACGTATGATCCAATCGTGCGACTGGTCCACACTTATGCTCCAGTCGTGCGAATGGCTCATACTTATGAGTTTGACCTTATGACCTTTCAAACACTTAGCCTTTTAACTATACATAAAACATTATGAGTGATGATCATCTCAGACATGACCTTTTTAATTTGAAAACTGTTGATCACCTCAGATGTGATTCTTTAAACTTAAAAACCCGATTGGTCACCTCAGACGTGACCCTTTTTAATTAAGTGATTCATAGATTGAATTCCAATGCACAGTCTGACGTTTACATACTAAATGACTAAAAAATTAACAAATAAAAAAACTAGAAACTAAAAACAAATTTAACACATATTATTGTATTTTTTTGATTTGAGATGGATTTTAAACCTATTAGAGTAATTCTAATCGATTTTACTTCCTGGACAGTACAGCTTCAATTCAATTTTATCATTTTTGGTACAAGTCATTATGGAATCATACAGGGATATCAGAATCATTTGGGACATTTTAATAAACAATTTTGATGCTAGATCCTTGTTTTCACTCAGAGTAAATAGCAATTTTTGGAAATCATACTAGAGTTACAAGATGTACATAATGATTTTGACTTTCAAGAACAGCAGCTCACGATGATTGTCAGTATACTTGTCCTCTTAAATCCATACACAGATTTTTGACGCACATTGGTGATGATTTAAGGTTTAATTATTTCAATAAGCATTTGTTGATCCCATGCTTATATGGTAATCAACGTTCCTCATGAGATTTTTGAGCGGTCTACGGGTATATTTCAAGAAGAAACTATTCTAAGAGCTTTCAAAGAGATTCCAAGCCTCAGGTCAGTGCCAACACATCGCAGAGAGGCGCAAATAACAATGAATTCAAGAATATTTAGGTTATGCTTATCCTTAGGCCAGTGCCACTGCACAGCAGAGAGGCACACAACCTATCTTCTTGTTCGAGCATTTATTTTCTTTTTTCACATATCGCACCAACAACATAAGTTATTAGCTTGATTGTGTTTTGCATTTTTCACGTGCTTTGCTCATATTTTATGGTCGACCGCACACATTTGTGACGTTTATTTTGCTATTCACCCTTTATTGGAAGAACGTTGATTGTGTTAACCAGAGATAAGATGGGAACCCATAACAAGTTGAACAACCTAGTTTGCAATTGAAACCACCAATGAGGTCTACTAATCCATTATGTTGAATCTTCTCACACATCATATAATGAACTAGCAGCCTCTAGGTCTACTTTCTCTATGTTACCTTGGTAGCCTACTAGTTTTACTATCATTTTTCCTTTTATTTTGCTTAGAGTTTTCAGACTTAAACTTTGAATTTTGCATCTTAATCAGTTAAAAATATTTTGAAGTCCCAAGCAATCTATTCCGTGTGTATTATCATTTTCTTTAAACGTTGAATCAATATCACAGATTTGATTACTTTCCTTTTAGCTAAGCTGTCCTCCTCCCTCATTTTTTTGAGTAATTAAATAAAGAAACAACTAATTAATACTAATCTAACCTATTCCCCCCCTAAAATTTTAAAACTGATAATATTTTTGTGATTTTGGATTTTTATAAAAAGGAAAATAAAAAAGACAAATTAAAATAAAATAAAATAAGACAAAATAAAAGAAAATAAAATAGAAAATGTCGGACTAAGCATTTTCTTCCTGTGTGATCACATCACTTTTCTTTTTCACGCCATTAACCTCTAATAGATATAAAAACCTCGGTTTATCAAATGCTTTTGTGTAGAGGTCGGTGCGTTGAAAATCTATATTTATTTTAACCACATCAATTGAATGTTTTTCAAAACAATCATGTATAAAGTGATATTTAATACCGATGTGTTTAGTTTTAGGATGTTGGACTGGATTTTTTTCTTATGGGTATAGCAGCAGAATTATCAACATAGATACGAGTGTTAGAAAATTGCAAACTGTAGTGCCGCATTTGCTGTTGAATACAGATGATTTGAGAACAGCAACTTGCAGCAACAACGTATTCAACTTCACATGTTGACAGAGCAACGGAGGTCTGCTTCTTACATTGCCAGGTGACTAACCATCTACCAAAGAACTGACATCCTGCTGATGTTGACTTGTAATTCATTTTGCATCCTCTATAATCTGAGTCACTATACGCTGTAAGCTCAAGATCATCATCATGAGGATACCACAACCGGAGTGTTGGAGTTCCTTTCAGATAATGTAAAATCCGCTTAACTCCTATGAGATGGTTGACTTTCGGTTTCGCCTGATATAAGGAGCAAAGACACGTCGCATACATGATATCAGGATGAGACGCTCTCAGATACATAAGGGATCCAATCATTCCTCGATACATTATAGCATGGACCATATCACCGTTTTCGTCGGGTGCCACATCATGGTTTGTGGCAAGTGGAGTTCTAGTAGCTGAAGAATTCTCCACGTCAAACCCACTAAGGATGTCCCCTACATATTTATTCTCATGCAGGAAGATTTCTTTGGGTGTCTCATCCACCTATAATCCTAGGAAGAATTCATCTGCCCCATTGCACTCATCTCAAATTCTGATTACATGACAGATTTAAATTCTTTACATAATTCTTTGTTTCTGGAGCCTAAGGTTATGTCATCAACAAAAATCTGTACGAGTAGTAAGTCACCATCCTTTTCCTTGATGAACAGTGTACAGTGAATAACTCCTTTGTGAAAACCGTTTTTCCCCAGATAAGTTAAGAGTTTCTCATACCATGCTCTCGGGGATTGATGTAGCCCGTAGAGAGCCTTATCCAGCTTGTAAACTTTGTCCTGATGGTAAGGATCCACAAATGATTCGGCTTGACTGAATACACCATCTCATGAATTTGCCCATGAAGGAATGCACTCTTGACATCTAGTTAATAAACTTTGATCTTCATGTAAGATGCATAGGCTAGGAAGATACGGATTTCTTCCATTCTAGCCACAGGTGTAAACACTTCATTATAATCGATTCCTTCGACTTGTCTAAAACCTTGAACGACAAGTTGACCCTTGTTTCAAATTATGACCCCTTGGTCATCTTTCTTGTATTTCAAGACCCATTTAGTGCCAATGACCTTAGCACCTTTTCGTCTATCCACCATTGTCCAAACTCCTAGCTTCTTAAAATGTAGGAGTTCTTCTTGCATGGCACTCACCCATGCCTCATCGTTTAAGGCTTCACTTACATATTTTGGCTCAAATTGAGACACAAAACATTGATAAGCACCATCGTGAAGATAGAATTTTTCCATGACTAAGGCATAATCAGCTAAGTATAGCTGATTTCTTGTGTGTACTCCTGATTATACATCCCCTATGACGTTGTCCAGAGGATGATATAAATTAAGTCGAGATCCAGGAGTGATGGGAATGACTACTTCCTCATCCAAATTTTGAATTTCTTATTCAGTATCTGTAGACATTGGAGTCTGAGGTTCCGAAGTGTCAGAGTCATCAACATCTGATGCTTGTGTACTTTTAGTAGCAGGAACATGTTCCTCCTGATCCACCTAATCATTCTCCATGTCTTCATCATCAGAGGGAGAGTCACTTACCTCTAGTGCTCCCCCTGAATAACTAGAAGACTCACCTTGTGAACCTAATGTTGTCGAGTCTAGTGATGGTGTGTTTAAGATAGTGTACATCATTTTTATCGATAACCCATCATTAGGAGGGGAGATAAGGATGTTGAAGGAATTAAAGAATCCATCATAATCGAAGAAGAATGTGGGTCCTTTTCCAGGAGGGGGTGGTGTATCTCTGAAGGTCAACGTTGCACCACACTTCTACTTGACCCGTTGAGTTGTTGTAAACTCTCTTATTTGGTATGTCGTATCCTAGAAAAATCTCTTCTTCAGCCTTTTCACTAAACTTCCCTAACTAGTTTTTCTTCAGTAGCGTACATGGTTCGGAAAACGGTTTGAGGTACTCTAGATTAGGATTACGTCGCTGGAACAACTCGTAACACCTTTTTACCATGATGTTTGAGCACCAGGACTCGATTTAGGGAGTAACATCCATAGGCAGCTGCCTCATTACAAAACTGGATGGGCAGTTTTGAGTCTGCTAGCATCGTTTGTGTTGTTACTATCAAGCTCCTATTCTTTCATTCAGCAACTCCGTTCATTTCTGGAGTCTAGGCAGATGTGAACTCATGTACAATTCCTTTCTCTTTGCAGAATGGCTCCATCCAATGGTTGTCGAACTCAGTGTTGTTATCTGAGCGAATCTGTAGCACTTTTAGCTTGTAGAGAGATTCCAATGTGGTCACCGGTAGTTGGAACGATTCAAAATGTTTCTGATTTGGATTTTTGAAACATTACCCAAGAGAATCTGGAGTAGTCATCAGTGACTATATAACAGTACAAATCACCAGCGATGCTCTTGGTGCTCACACGACCAAAAAGATCCATGTGTAGAAGTTCGAGAGGCAATTCAATGGAATTTACTTTCTTTGCCTTGTGAGACTTCTTAGTCTGTTCATCTTTCTTACGCGCTACGTAGAAATCCAGAAGTTGAAAATTCTTAACATTAACTTAATTTACTAATTCATTCTGAATCAGATGATTCATCTTTTATGGATTTATGTGTCCCATTCTCCTATGCCAGGAGATCAAGTCCCTCTTAGTTTCCTTTGACAAGAAACATTGAACTTGATGATCAGTTGTGAGACCTTTGATAGATCCAAGACATATAAGTCATTATATCTTGAAGCTGACATTAAGATTTGGTCCTTCGGGATAATGTAATCCTTCTTCAACACATAGCACTTCTTATTGTCAAAAACAACCTTGAATCCTTTGTTACATATCTGGGATACTGAAAGCAAGTTATTCTGTAATTACTAAACATAGTTGACCTTATCAAACTTGACATTCTGGTTTCCCACTTCGCCTTTAGCGGTGATGTATCCTCCTTTATTTCCAGCAAATGAGACATGTCCCCCTTTAATTTGTTTGACATTTGAAAGGAAAGATAGGTTCCCGGTCATGTGCCTAGACTCCCCACTATCGAAAATCCAGGTATTTGTGATAGCACTATAATGGACACCTTGCACATTCAAAGGAAATTTTCAGTTTAGGTTTGGGACCCAACCCTTAACTGGCTTGGGTGACCCAGAGGAATCACACATCATGAACTCAACCCATTGACCATTTGAGGGTGAGGGCATATCATTCTTCTTCTTGTTCTCATTATCAGACACTGAACTTAACTTTTCTTTCCATAAGCCAATTTTGTGTAAGGCCTGTTTGTGATAGAACTTTATATGAGTTGACTTCGACTTCTAAAACTGATTTTTCTTTCTTAGTTTCTTCAAGGGAGTTTAAATAGAACTTTATATCATTGGCTTGATTAAAAGAAACAACCTTGGTTTCCCTTACTTGTTTATTTAAAATTTTTATTTTCTCTTTATAGTTGTGCTCATTTTGTTTAAAAATCCAATTAGCTTCTATGCACAGTTGTAAGTCATTTACTAAGATATCATTGTGCTCTAATAACCTAGCAAATTTTAAATCAGTGCTTTCTCTAAATTTGTTACATTCATTACAAGCATGATTTTTAAAGAGTTGGTCTTTTGTACTTACCTGTAAAGACTCGGTTGAATTAGCCATCAATGTAGAGTTTGACTCTTCGGATGCTGGAGATTCTAAACATGTTGTTCTGACATCTTCTTCAATGAGGTGATTAAACACATTCGTAGTATCTTCATTATTGGACATCACTAGTTCAACTGTGATTTCAGCTTCACTTGCACAGTCATCATCCAAACCCTCAACATAGGCAATGTTCGATTCACCTAGAGAAACAAAACGGAAGGTCCAATCCTATCCTTCGTCACCTTGAGCAGTCAAGGCCTTGTCTCTTTGCTTGACGAGGTAGTTCCACTCGTGGGTTTGTCTTGACGGTTGAAAGATGAGAATGGATTCCCATTACCTGTCTTCTTGGGCTTTACACATTCACTCTTGAAATGCCCCTTTTCTCCACAGTTAATGAAGGTAACTTTGGTTTTGTAGAAACCAAAAGTAGTGTCTTTTGTGGCTACCAAGTTCTGTCCAGTCTTTTTCACAAACTTTTTCGCTCTCCTGACAGCACTTGCCAAAGCCCACATTATATCCATTCTCTCTAGTTCATTCTCATCCACCTGCATGTAATATTCATCCGCCAGATGGCAATTTCCGATCTTTCCTGCAACTAGACCATCATAAGAATGAACAACCACTGCGGGAAGGTCCATATGCTCCTTTGCAACCTCCATCGTGATATTACCGATATTCTCAATCTTCAACTTTGTAGTGTTGGCTTCAGGCACTATATATTGGGTAGTGGATGACCCTAACGTTTCTGGTCTTGAGGCGATGGTTTGAGAAGGAGCGGCTGAACTAGATACAAACGTTGTTTGAAGAGGTGCTCCTGAACTGGATTGAGTGGGAGAGGTGTTATAAAGTGAAGGATTCTGGTCACAGGATCCTTTTTGTGACCTGTACTTCATCCTTAGTTCCTCTTCCCACAATTTCAGGATGAAGTCGTTTATGTCTAATTTTACAAGTATATTGTTCTGTCTCAAGATAGACACAAACGAGTCCCACTTCTGTGGCAAACCATCGGCAAAGCTTGACACTTTATCTTCCAGACGTTGTAACCCCATGAGTGTGCAACTCACTCATTAGATGGTAGAACCTGTCTATAACATCATCCAAGATTTCTTTCCTTGTCAAAGAGAAGTTATCAAACTCCTTTAGAGCCTTAGCCTTTAAAGCTCTCAACGTTGCATTCCCATCGTATCGTTTCTCCAAGGCTTCCCATAACTTCTTTGCATGTTTGTTCTTAGAAAACTGATGGAATATGTCTTTTGGTATTGACTTAGTCAACAGGGCATAAACCTTATTTTCAGCATTGTACTTCGCCTTCTGGCTATCAGTCATACCTCCCAAAGTTAATTTAACACCATCAGCACCAACCAGCATACTATAACCTGTCACAATAGATTCCCAAAGGTTGGGATCAACTCCATTAAGATAGATCTCGAACCGCTGCTTCCATTGTGGGTAATCATCTAATGTTATAAGTTTAGGTGGTTTATTGTGATTCCCAATTTTGTTTTCTGGAAGCAAAAGGTTCTGGATCCGTGAGTCCCTACCAGCAGTAACACAGAGAACTGATCTTCCATCTCTTTAACTTTGAACATTAGAACTCAACTGATTCACTTGTGCAAATGGACAGATGCGAATGAGTCAATAGTGCGATTGGACAAATGCGGATGAATCAATCGTGCGATTGGACAAATGCGGATGGCCTATGCAGATGACTCAGTCATGCGAATGAAGGGTGCCAATGAATTCAATCGTGCGAATGGATTCAGTCGTATGTATGTTGTTAGGATCAGTGATCTATGTTTGATTGATTGACGAGTATTGCAGCGGAATTCAAACAATGAATTAGTCGATTCACAAGAACAAAACGATATTCAATGAAGAACAAGACGGTTATAGAGAGAGAATATCTACAAATATATTTCATTCAATATTCGCTTTCGTGGTAACAGAATGTCACAATTATGATTAGGTCGACACCTCTTATATAAGAGATGTGACGTCTGCTCATGTCACTTGATAGTGACATATAACAGATTTATTACAACTGAAACACAACTACTGAAGATGTCAAAACAGCTGACATCTTCTTACAAAAAGTTCTAAGTGTTATGAGTTGTTATAACTACTGAAAAATATAAAACTACTGAAACTACAACGACTGAAGAACAAGCTCTTCAGTCGTTTTAAAAAACTACTGAAACTAGAAATATAAAACTACTAATATCACAACTACTGAAGAAGTACTCTTCAGCAGTTGTGACAAACTACTGACGCTTCAGTACTTGATCTTCAGACTTTGACCTTCAGATGTTTCATCAGCTGATGACTTCAGTAGATATCATCAGCTGATGTCTTCAGTCTTTGTCTTCAGACTTTGTACATCAGTTGTTGATCTTCATCACTTGTAAACTCTTCAGCTGTTGTACTTCAGTACTTTGGTCTTTCAGCTTCAGCACTTGTGTTCTTCAGCTGTTCAGCTTTAGTACTTGTGTTCTTCAGCTGGTCAGCTTCAGTACTTGTGTTCTTCAGCTATTGTACTTCAGCACTTTAGTTCTTCAGCTGTTGAAGTCTTCAGCACTTGATCTTCAGCTGTTGAAGTCTTCAGCACTTGTCAAACTGCTGATGAAGCTTTCAGCAGTTGTTGTGATACCATGTGGGACTTAGAGGTTTTCTGATCTTGGCTCATTGGTTCTTTTGGTCCAACAAACTCCCCCTGAACCAATGCAGCCGAAACCTCTAAATTATTTATTATCCCACTTATTGTTGGCAAAAGATTGGTCTTTTTCCTTCTTGATCAGTAGAGAAGATGACCCATATAAGCTCCGGCCTGGGAAGAAGTCTCTGATATTTGTTTGGCAAGATATGAATGGGAACTCTGCTTTGGGGAACTGGACATAGAGTTGTTATCCCATTCATGAGATCTACTTCCCGTGTATGAGCCTGTAGGATTCTCTGGTGTAGGCTCTGAGAAACATGATTTGTTCTTCCATGGTCAGGTTCTCGGCTTCACCATCAAACAATCCTTCTCGCCCATACAGCTCTGAGATGTACTTGGCCTGTTTGCCGTTCTTGAGCTCAACAGTTGTAATTTGTCTATATGCAAACTCATCAGGATGATTCCCTTCGAGTAGCAGACTTAGCTCATTCTATTTGAAGTTCTCAAGCCTCTTGTAGACTAACCCCTTTTTGATAATCCTGTTCTCTAGCATCTTTTAGGGTGGTTGTTTAGTCTCGTAGGCCTTCTTGAAATCTTCGACAATCTCCCAGGGTGATACTACAAGGGCCACTGTTATCTCTTCATCTACGATCCTCTTGACTTGACCCTTGTATCTCGAAGGAATGTCTTTCTTTACAATCCTCTGAGCCACCCTCGGATCAGGCCATACTCTCACCCTTTCCTTCTGATATCGAAATGTGTTGGTGAGAGTGTACAATCTCAGAGCTTCTTTCTTCATGCTGATAATTGATGAGGAGGCAGCATAGGTTTTGTCAATGCTTTTCAGCATTTCATCATCATGAAGCTTTTGCTGCTCCTCTTCTTCAACTTTTACTCTCACAACATCCATCTGTGAGGTGGGAGTGATGGGCATAGGTTTGGCTTTCGCCAGTGTTAGGACTGCAGACAGAGGCATCCTATCTTCTTCCACATCATCCTCTTCTTCTTCTTCTAGCCTCAACACCCTTCTCTTCTTCTTCATAGGTGCATCATAGGCTATTGGTTTAGATGGTGAGGGAGTTGGTTTTGAGGGTTGTGATTGTGGTTGTTTGGATTTGGGCTTAGAGATTGGTTTGGAGATTTGAGGGGTAGGCTGTTTTTCAGTGGGTGGAAGGGAAGGTTGTTCAAACATCTTTGTTGTGAGATTAGCCTTTGTAAGTTTTGCCATTTCAAACCTTTTACCAGCCCCAGCCTCATCAAGGGCTTCAACAATAATCCCCTTGTGGAATTGCTCAGCCAGACAGATTCTGGTGGCTATAGCCAGAATACTGTCTCTGGTCCACGCGCGAATCTCCATTAAAGATCTTCCTAAGTATTTTGCAATGAAGCGGACCATGATCTCCAATCTCTCTTTTTCAAGTGCATCATACCCAGCCCATCGGGTTTGAATCTCTTGCACTTCCACCTCCTGATCTCACTATCCAATGTGGCTGTATCAAACCCTTGCCTGAAGAGTTGTTCAATTATTTTATCCATGGATCGGCTGTGTGTATTATCAGCATCTTTTACCAGCTCTTCCAAGGATTTGTCTTCAGCAGTAGGTTGATCATCATCACTTTTCTTTCGTTTGTAAGTGAGCAGTGGTTGCTTTTCTTTCTCCTCCTCTTGGACTTGCTTTTGAGCCTTCTCTTCCTCTGTTCTTTTCCTCTTCTTTTCTTTCACTGCAGTACTCTCCCCCTTTTTGGATGCATTGGAGGTAGGGGTTTGTACCGCAGAAAGTGTCTTTTGCACAGAAGCATCAATCAAGGGTTGTAAAGTTGAGGAAAGCCTCTCATCAATGGCTTTAGTCACAATGTCAGTGATTATGGGTGTGATGAGAGGGAGGGAATTTTGAAGTACAACAACTATTTGCTCAGGAGGGTTCTGTTCCTGAGAAATAGTGCCTGAAGCAGAGGTAGGTGGCTGAGTTTGGAGTGGCTCAGTGTTTGGGGAACCTTCAACTGAAGGTGCCATCTGTGGGTTGGTGGAGGCAGATGGTCTTTCTCCTTGTGAGAGTTGGTCAAGTAGGTTTTGCAGCCTACTGACTTTCTCCTCAAGGATGTGTTCTGGGCAAGAACATCGTAGAAAAAGCCCAGGTCATCATCAGCCGAAGCTGAATCACCTGACCTTCTGCTTGAAGTAGGATTTACATGCACTGGGTGTAGACCAGTTGTTGCATGTGCCCCTTTTTCTTGGTATTGGGGACTTCCAGCCTCAGGACTATGTCCATCATCAGCTGTTGCCTCTAGTGAGGTCTTAGCAATGTTACCAGCCTCATTCTGATCATGTGCTGATTCAGAAGAGGTGGCAGCCTCACTAGATATTCTATTCTCCTTATCTACACGAGGAGATAGAAGTGGTAAACCCCTGTGCTGTGGGTTCTCAATTGCACTGTGTTCCTCCCCCTAATGGTAGAGGTGTTCCCAGTAGTAAGTGGTTTCTGGGGAGGGGGTGAGGAGTGCAGTTGAGTCAGCACTTGTGCAACTATTAAAGTTGGGCTGTGAGGGGCGGTTGTATGGGGTGAAGAGATAGAAGCAGTGTGCACCTGGGGAGGTTGGTGCTCTTCAATGGCAATCCCCTCAAGTGAGGAAGATCCCAGATGTGTAGCCTTGTGTGGTTGCTGCAGGCTCCTGTTGAGAGGAATCCTGAGCGGCTATGGCTGGAAGAGTCCTTATATCCACTAGGGGTTTGGACCAGTGGATATCTCCTGTGTTTGTGTTGCAGGGGCATCCTCAGGGGACTCAATTCCCTGAGTAGCCGTTTTGGGTTTCTTTTTGGTGGGTTGGTGGCGACTTTTGATATGGAGGTGGTGGTTGTGGGTTCCAGCTGCGTGGGTTGCGCAGCTTGGCAACCAATTTGAGTGTTGGTCAGAGTTATGCCGGGAGTATACTTCGGCAGAACAGCCGTAGCAGGGACTCCCAAGCCAACAAGTCCCTCAGCATTAAGCTGGTTTGTAATGATGGCCATTATGAACCGTGGATATAGTATCCAACTGTTAGCAGTTAGTTTTGACCCATATCCTTGAGCTCCGAAAATATTATTTCTGAAAAGTTTAACGGTTGTTGCTCAAGAATAGAATACATTACCTGCTGCCACTTTGTCGACATTTGATCCCAAGACGAAGTCTTAGGAGCCAAACATACAATCACCATGTGAAAAATTAGGCATTCAGCGTCATGGAAGTGTTTCTTCATGATAGTAGAGGCACCTAGATTGCCCTGATATCCATGTTGGGCAAAGGATAGATCTGTAGTGCCCTTGGGATATCCAGCAGGAGAAATGGTATCATCCAGATGGAGAATTTGGCGGATTATTGCCGGAGTGATGACCACTTCTTTGTTGTTGAGGACCGACTGGAGAGATGGTATGTTGTTCTCCCCAGTGGTAATGGTGACATTCATCCAAAACTATTGGAGGGATTCGGCATGTAGTATGGGATTCAGAAGAAATGCCGTTTTGTATTGGGACTCAACCATAAGATTGATAGCAGTATCGAACTTAGCCCAGACAGGCGATTTAGTAAGGTAGGCAACACAGTGTGTCGCGGTTTAATTTGCATGGACGTCATTGAGAAGAGAGAAGTTTTGGAGAAGAACGTTAGGTTTGAAGAAGATGAAGCTTTGAAGGATTAGGTCAGGGATATTTATAGGGTACGGGTAAGAAAACGACTGAAGGATGTGGTGTTAGTCATCAGTAGTTTTAAACGACTGTTGACATGGTATTATCCTTTCAGACGTTGAAACAGCTGAAGTCGTGGTGTTAGGCATGAGGAATTAGAAAACTACTGAAGACCGTGGTTTTGACTTCAGATGATTGAAACAACTGAGGACTTGGTGTTTGTCATCAGTAGTTGTGAAACTACTGAAGACAGTGGTTTTGTCAACAGTTATTGTAAACAACTGAAGACTTGGTATTAGTCATCAGTAGTTATAAAACTACTGAAGACATGGTTTTGCTTTAGTTGTTTAGAATGAAACAGCAGTTGTTGAAACAACTGAAGAGAAAGTTCTCTTCAGTAGTTGTCGTCAATTCATAGCCTTTCAGCTGTTTCATGCTGTCCTCAACACTTATCAGATTTTGCATCTGATTTTCAGGTGTTTCATAGGACATTAGTACTTATCTGCTTATACTGATTTCAGTAGTTGTAACTACATCAGTAGTTTTAAACAGATAAAGTACTTCAGTACTTGTGAGACATTTAGCCATCAGTAGTTATAAAAATTACTGAAGGAAAAGGACTCATCAGTACTTATATGTGACATGGTACCAATGATCACTAGTAATTACTACTGAAATCATCAGTAGTTGTCACTTATTCTAGCTGCAGCATACCAAGCCTTAACACAAGGTTTTGGAAAGTAGAACTATCCAAAGGCTTAGTAAAAATATCTGCAAGCTCATCAGCACTAGGCACAAACTTGGGATCAATCAGACCTTTTTCAAAACAATCCCGATAAAATGATGTCTGATCTATATATGTTTGGTCCTAGAGTGCTGGACTGGATTTCTGACAATACACAAAGCTGAAGCACTATCCATTAACAATGAAGTCTTAGTCTCTGTAATGCCATAATCCAAAAGTTGGTTCTGAAGCCAGAGTACCTGAGAGGTGCAACTTGCAGCAGCAATGTACTCGGCCTCAGCAGTTGATGTAGCAACAAATGTTTGTTTCTTACTCTGCCAAGAAATCAAACAGTTTCCTAGGAATTGACAACCACCAGAAGTTGACTTTCTAGTTAACTTTCACCTTGCATAGTCACTATCTGAAAAACAACTAATTTGCCAGAGTGTCCAGTGGAATACATAAACCCAGAGATTGTGTACCTTGCAAATATCTAAAGATTCTCTTACTGCAATCAAATGAGACTCTTTAGGAGCAGCCTGAAATCTAGCACAAACCATATAGCAAACATAATATCTGGTCTAGAAGCTGTTAGATACATCAAGGACCCAATCATACATTTGTAAAGCGTTTCATCAACAGCTTTACCTTTCTGATCAGCATCCAGTTGTGTGGTGTTGCACATGGGAGTAGAACAGGGCTTACAGTTTTGTAAATCAAACTTATTCAAAAGATCTTTTGTATATTTTGACTGATGAATAAAGGTTCCATCAGCCTTTTGTTTGATTTGCAAGCCTAGAAAGAACTGTAATTCTCCCATTGCACTCATTTCAAACCTCTTTTTCATTAATGTTGTAAAATCATGACACAACTAGGGATCAGAGGATGCAAAAATATATCATCACATAAATCTGAACAAGTAGCTTATGCTGATCCACCTTTCTATAAACAAAGTTTTATCAATGGAGCCTCTAGTGAAATTATTCTTAAGAAGAAAAGTAGAGAGTGTCTCATACCAGGCTCTAGGAGCTTGTTTCAACCCATAAAGAGCCTTATCAAGTTTGTACAACCATTCAGGATGTTATTATCCTCAAAGCCTGGTGGTTGACACACATAAACTTCTTCCTTATTTTACCATATAAAAATGCACTTTTAACATCCATTTGAAAAACTTTAAGATTGTGGAATGCAGCATAGGCTAAAACAATCTGATTGCCTCTAGTCTGGCTACAGGGGCAAAGGTTTCATCATAATCAATACCTTCTTCTTGTGAAAACCCCTGTACAACCAGTCTAGCGTTGTTCTTAACAAAAGCCATTTTCATCGGTTTTATTCCTAAACACCCATTTAGTGCCTATTGCACACTTACCTGCGGGAAGAGGAACAAGTTCCCACACTTGCTGTTTCTTGAACTGAAGTAGCTCAAGCTGCATAGCTTCAACCCATCCATTGTCTCTCAAAGAAACATGGTAGTTCTTTGGCTCTAGCTGACTGATGAAGAGAGCATAGAAGCAGAAGTTAGACAATTGACCTCTGGTTGAAACACCGGCATTGATATCACAATAATCTGAGATATGGGGTGATTCTTCAGTTCTTGATAAACATGAGATCAGTGCAAGTGTTTGTAGAACCTTCAGCAGCAGCAGATGTTGATGTAGACTCTTGAAACGAGTATTTGATGGTAACTCAAAAGATGTAGAGGAAACAGAGATCTCATCAGCATTTGTTGTGGATGGAACTGCTGAAGCTACAGGAACATCAAGTTAGCAGACACAGGCAGTTGGTCACTAACCTTGAGTAGGTGAGTATTGATATTATCATCATCATCATCAATACCACCAGGTGGAAGACATGCTGTAGAAGATGATTTAGCCACAGGATCTGCAACAGCTGGAGGTTGATAAGGAACATATTGCAGTATGTCCAAATCAAACAACTCCACAGGGTTTTGTGGAATCTTGTCCAAAGGAGATTCATTAAACTTCACATGCAGAGTCTCTTCAACTATCTTTGTTCTGCAGTGAAGACTTTGTATGCCTTGCAAGTGGATGAATAACCAACAAAATACCCAGCATCCACCTTAGGATCAAATTTATGGAGTTGATCCTTTGTGTTGAGAATAAAACAGGGACACCCAAATGCTTTGAAAAATGAAATTAGAGGAGCCAAATGATGGAGAACTTCATATGGAGTCTTCATCAACCTTTGATTTACTAAAACTCTATTCTGCACATAGCAAGCTGTGTTGACAGCTTCAGCCCAAAAGGTCAGTGGCAAACCAGAGTCAGCCAGCATGGACCTAGCAGCTTCAATGAGGGTCCTTCTTTCTCTCCACTACTCCATTTTGTTCTGGAGTCCTTGGGATGCTAAACTGCCTTTTGATTCCCTTTGAGAGATAGAAGTCATCAAGTGTATGATTCCTGAATTCAGTTCCATTATCACTCCTGATACACTTGACTGGAAGGGAATACTGCTTCTCAATATACAACACAAAGTAATAACCTTCTGAGCAACCTCATCCTTTGAATGTAGAAAGAAAGTCCATACAAATCTGGAATAATCATCCACAATTACCAGACAGTATTTTCTTGGCCATGCTCATCACTCTCACAGGACCAAATAGATCCATATGCAGTAATTGCAAGCAGGCAGTGGACTTAGGCTCTTCAATAGGAGGGAATGAGACTTTGTGCTGTTTTCCTTTTAAACAAGCAGTGCAGGTTTCATCACAGTGGAACTCCTTTATTGGTAAGCCTCTGACTAAACTATTGTGGATAAGCTGATTCATGTTTTTGAAATTAACATGACCGAACCTTCTATGCCACAGTTTAGATTCTTGAGAAGAGGCTTTGGAAAATAGGCAAGGATTGCCTTTGAGATCTATTTTCTTGGAAAGATCTAAGGCATACACTCTTCGTGTCCTGTTGGCTCTCAGGAGAGTGTGATTATCCAACACTTGTCAATCAAGTGCAAAATATGGATGACAGAATCCTATAGTTCTGACTGGTGAAAAGAGCAACATGGCCTTTATCACACATTTGACTCACACTCAAGAGATTGTACTTGAGATTTTCCACATGATTAACATCATCAAATTTGATTTCTCTATTGGAGACAAAGCCATTACCAATGATGTAACCCCTAGCATCATTGCCAAGAAGAAACAAATCCCTCTTTCCTTGAGAGTAGTCATGGAGAAGAGAACTGTTCCCAGTCATGTGCATAGATCCCCTACTGTCTACATACCAGATGCTACTTTGGCATGTTGGAGAACCATGCAATAATAAACAATCAGTTAGTTTTAGAGACCCAACCTTTTGGTTTTGGGCTTGGTCTCATCAATAGATGGTAAACTAACAGGTTTATTTGAAACAACAGCCTGAGAGGAAGAAGATGGTGAAGAAGAGGAATCCTTTGGCTTGGATCTCCGTTTCTGTGGTTTCAAAATAGGAGCATCTAGTTGGTTAACTCTACCCAACAGATGTTGAACCATCATAACCAGCTATGTCTGATTTTGTGATAAGGCTTTCAGCTCATCAGACACATTGCCAGTGGAGTTTGATAAGTTCCTATGTTGCACCTCTCTTCTGAGCACTCTCAGCTGTCACCTGTTTAACCCCTTCCTTTTTGGATTTCTTTGAGGACTTAAGGGTTACAGGATTTGATGTTGCTGATACAAATGTGGTCTCAAACTCAGTTTTCCTTTTTACCATTTTCTCTGTAATTTCTTCTTTATGTTTGAGTTTGGAACCTCTTTTGTACGAGCAATCATCTGTAAGATGATTGAACAACCACATACTTCACATGGTTTCTTCTTCATCTTAGGTGATCATCAACTAATGAGGGTGAAGCAACAGAAGACTTGCTCTTCAATGCTTTGGAAGCATTGTTTGCTTTCTTGACTGCCTCTTTAGTAGTCTTCAAACTCTTTCTACTGGCAGTTTTCTTCTCTTCAGTACTGACAGTAGTTGGAGTTTGAACTTCAGGTGTTAAATCCTGCTCTCTAGTCCTTTCAGGACTTTCAGAATTAACTCCTGAGTTGATCAACTCATTGATCATGTGAGTGTCAGCATTTGAACCATCAACATCAGCTGATAGGTTCAGAGAGGGCTTGATGCTGACTTCTACTTCTGAGTGTGCTGTATCAGAAAGTAGATCACATGATGAGATGGATTGGTTATCACTCTCACCATCAGATTCTACCTCTGCTCTTGGAGTAAAATCTGTAGGTGGAGCAGTGTGATTGTAACCAATGCCAAACTTCACATTGGAAGCAGATTGCTTACTAAGAAGCATTTCAAAACCTTTGCATGATTGTACCCATCTATCACACTCTACCTGGGTAACTGCAAGGGTTTCTTTGAGATCTTTATACTTCTCTAGAAGTATCTCTTCCCTAGCCTTATCATCAGTTATTTGGCATTTCAATTTGTAAATCTCATCATTTTATCATTAAGCACAGACTCAAATTCAGCTTTGTTTTTGGAAATTATTTGTTCTAGCTCAATGTTCTTGTTGATTAAAGCTACATTTGCTTCTCTAATAGATGCAAATGCTGCTATGCATGTGTCAGAACATAATTTGGCTTTTGCCTCAGAGGATACCTGTGATACCTTTGGTGTAGAGGCATTAGAGGATGAAGTATCAGCAGAATGCAAAGCCATAAGAGCTAGATTTCCAAATGGACTGTCACCACGGTGTTGACCAGCACCTGAGAACAGTTGTTCATGACCAGACATGTCATCTGGTAAATGCTCCAGTCAACAACTCCTGGGGTGAAGAAGCTGTGTTGTTGAGGTTGAGTTTGTTGATGAGATTGGGAAGGCTGTGGTTCAGGCAATGCTTGTGGTTGTTGTGCAATTGGAGCTTGAACAGAATTTGGTTGAGGCACATAATAGCAGGGATAAGGATATGACATTTGACCCTGGGGAACAAAGTATGCAGGAGATCTAGGATGTGAATAATGACCAGAACCAGCAGGATTGCCCTCTGTTTTGTGGACTAGTACTAGGAAAAGTCACAAAGGGTGCAGAAGAGGTAGATCCAGTTGATCTACACTCTCTTGCAAAGTGTCTAGCCTTGGCATTTGTGACACCTCAACTTACTCTTGTCAAAACCAACTTTGGTTTTGCCAGAGAGTCCAGGAAATTTCCTGCCAGTTCTCTTGTAGAACTTCTGAGATCTGATATTAATCAGTGCCATCTGGCTCAGAATATCCATCTCTTCTAGATCATCATCAGCTATTCCTTTCAGATCATCCATGATGAAGCATAAATTGTCACTATTACTGCCAGAATGACTCTCAATACCAACAAATGCATGATCAGAACTATTTGAAGAGAAATCTATATGCTCAGCATAATTGCTCTCAGATGCAGCATATTCTGACTCATGACCAACCAAGGCAGTGTTGCCTGGTATAAAGTCATCAGTGAGCTTTCCTGATGAGGACAGTTTCTCTTTGCTCTATCTCTCTTTCAAATGTAAGCAGTTTCCCATGAAGTTGGGTGAGAGATAGGCCATCAGAATTGCACTGGAGCGTAGAACAATGGTGTATGTGTCCCATCTCTCAGGCAGTGATCTGAGGAATCTGTTGTTCATCTGGCTATTGGTGTATTCCTGTTTCACCATTTTCAGCTCAGATATCAAGCAGGAAAAGTGCTCAAACTGTTGAGTCAGTGTCTCACCCTTTCTATGAGAGAATGTCTCATATTGTTGGGCAAGGATTTCTCTATTGTTTGCTAAGACCTCATCTGTGCCACCGAATTGTTCCTTCAGGGCATTCCAGAGATCATGAGTAGTTTCATGATGCATAAGCCCTGAATAGATTTCATTAGGCAGTGCCATGGCCAGAATTCCATGGGCTTTAGCATCAATCTCAAATAGTTTCCGATCTTCATCAGAGTATTGTTCCTTCTTCTTCGGAACCATTTGATTGGTTTCCGGATTGTTCACCATAGGCTTATGTGGTCCATGTACCACAGATGTCCAACAACCTGAACTGTTAACAGACAGGTGATGAAGCATTCTTCGTTGCCATATGTTATACTCGGTCCTAACCAGCATCGGAGGCTTGGTTGAGGAACCGGTATTGTGAGGATCATTAGAAGGAGTCGTCATCTCGGATTCAATCAAATTCGGTTAAGCTAAAACAGATTTAGAACAAAAAACGCAACAACCAATTGAACTAGATCTCAAAATAAATGAACGAAAGCGGCAGAAATTCAATAATCTATAACCAGTTCTTGCAAATGCACTAATTCAATCAAACACATAAATCAATTAGCAGTTTCAATGATCAATTGTTAGATCGATCAATGACTAACCATGCTCTGATACCACTTGTTAGGATCAGTGATCTGTGTTTGATTGATTGACGAGTATTGTAGCGGAATTCAAACAATGAATTAGTCGATTCACAAGAACAAAACGATATTCAATGAAGAACAAGACGGTTATAGAGAGAGAGAATATCAGCAAATATATTTCATTCAATATTCGCTTTCGTGGTAACAGAATGTCACAATTATGATTAGGTCGACACCTCTTATATAAGAGATGTGACGTCTGCTGATGTCACTTGATAGTGACATCTAACAGATTTATTACAACTGAAACACAACTACTGAAGATGTCAAAACAGCTGACATCTTCTTACAAAAAGTTTTAAGTGTTATCAGTTGTTATAACTACTGAAAAATATAAAACTACTGAAACTACAACGACTGAAGAACAAGCTCTTCAGTCGTTTTACAAAACTACTGAAACTAGAAATATAAAACTACTGATATCACAACTACTGAAGAAGTACTCTTCAGCAGTTGTGACAAACTACTGACGCTTCAGTACTTGATCTTCAGACTTTGACCTTCAGATGTTTCATCAGCTGATGACTTCAGTAGATATCATCAGCTGATGTCTTCAGTCTTTGTCTTCAGACTTTGTACATCAGTTGTTGATCTTCAGCACTTGTAAACTCTTCAGCTGTTATACTTCAGTACTTTGGTCTTTCAGCTTCAGCACTTGTGTTCTTCCGCTGTTCAGCTTCAGTACTTGTGTTCTTCAGCTGTTCAGCTTCAGTACTTGTGTTCTTCAGCTGTTCAGCTTCAGTACTTGTGTTCTTCAGCTGTTGTACTTCAGCACTTTAGTTCTTCAGCTGTTGAAGTCTTCAGCACTTGATCTTCAGTTGTTGAAGTCTTCAGCACTTGTCAAACTGCTGATGAAGCTTTCAGCAGTTGTTGTGATACCATGTGGGACTTAGAGCTTTTCTGATCTTGGCTCATTGGTTCTTTTGGTCCAACAGAGTGTGTTATTGGAGACAAGCAAATGGAGTTGTTCGGTTGTACGAATGAGTAAGCGCCTGAGTTCAATCGTGCAAATGTGAGTTTCTATTGAGTTCAGTCATGCGATTGGGCTAATCATGCGATTGAAGGCTGATGTTTTTGCAAAATCGAAGGTTTTTGACAGTTTGATGCAAAAACACATTTTTTCAAGATCCCTAATCTATCATATGCCAAAAAACGTAAACTTTGAGACCTGGAGATGTCAAAAGCACTGTTTTACTCAAAAAAGGTGACTCTTTTGAATGAAAAACGTGATTTTTGCACCGAAACTAATCGAATCACACGCTAAATAAATAGCGAAAGCTCTAATACCACTTGTCAGGACCGTGTACGTACGTAGTACTAACTAATAATGTGTGAAACCAGATCAAATAGTGTGGATTCCTATTTTATTGGCGATCCAATAAGTGAGAACGTAGTTCAGATCAATCTAACGATTAAAGAAAAGTTAAGAATGTTTAGAACAAGATCAAATGCGAACTATGAACTTGGAACAGGCTTTCTAGAGTCTCACGACGGTTAGGGCAAGAATATGTGTCTAAAGTCATGAAGTGTTTTTCTTCAATCATACGATTGAACCATTAGCATTGTTCAGTCGTGCGACTGAATCATGCGATTGATCCATACGCATGACTGAAGGTTCAGTCATGCGACTGATCCAGTCTCCTGGTTCAATCGTACGACTGGTCCATTAGCATGGTCCATTCACATGAAGATTTCATACGATTAAGTTTGAACAGGTTTCTTAATCATTATTGACTAATAACTATGCATAATAACCTCAAACCTATATAGTTAGTTCAATATACTTTATCACACCATAAACAATGAAACATTCAACATTATAAGTATCAATGAGATATTGTATTTCATTCAACTTATTCATTACATATATGTAAGACATGACACACATTTACATTGAGCTCCTAAACTAGGTACATATGTATCAACAGGGAATATTATTCTAATAATGAAGTCTAGTAGGGTAAGATGGAAGGGTCTAAGATTGAAGATTACACTATGAGGTCTCATAAGTTGGCGACACTTTTCCCTTGCATGATTAACCTGGCGAGTACGAGAATTGAGCTTTTTCTATGTGGCTTGGTGCCCGAGATACAAAGCATGGTTATTGCTGCAAATCTCCCTACTATTCAGCAAATTATCCGACTGACTCACAGGCTCACTGACCAAGCCGTGGAGCATGGGAAGTTACCCAAGCGGGGGGTTGTGGAAAGCATGCCCGACAACAAATGCAAGTGGGAAAACAATGCTAGCAAGGGATTGTCATCTGGCAATCAACCCCTGCAACATCAACCTTAGCAGCATGAGCAACATAGAAGGTTTGATAACAATCGCTACTTCAACCTTTCATCTTCATCATCTTAAGGACCAATTGAATACGTGGGGAAAAATCCAAGGTGCAATCAGTGCAACTACCACCACACTGGCAGGTGTGATAGTTTCCGATGCCAGTGTTGTGGGAAGGTTGGACACACGGCAAAGGATTGTCATGGAGAACTGATGAAGAAAGCTCAACAGTCTCAATAACTTCAACAGCCTCAGCAGCCCCATGAAACACCAAAGGGTTGCTTTGAGTGTGGAAAGGAAGGGAATTTGAAGAAAAACTATCCTCAACTGAAAAGAAATGGGAATGGCAATGGAAATGGTGGCAATAACAACAATGGTGGTAATGGTGACAACAATGGAGGCAACAATAGTGGAGCCAGAGGGAGAGCATTTGTCATGGGTTCAGGTGAAGCTCTAAACGATCCTACTACTGTTACTGGTAAGTTCTCTATTAATGGTCGTTTTGCTTCTGTACTATTTGACACTAGAGCTGATAGGAGTTTTATCTCTACTAAGTTCTGTAGCCTCTTAAGTGATATGCCCTCTATGTTTGAGTCTATGTACGTTGTAGAGTTGGCTGATGTAAGCAAATATCTACTATGCATATCCTTAAGAATTGCAAGATAGAACTTACTGGTGATACCTTTGACATTGACCTTATGCATGTTACTCTTCGAAGTTTCGATGTGGTCGTAGGCATGGACTAGCTGTCTGAGAAGCAAGCAGAGGTGATTTGTCATGAGAAGGTCATTCGTATTCCCATGGTAGATGGGGAAATGCTTTCGGTTAAGGGCAAGAAGGGTGGTGCTGTGATAGGCATCATATCATTCATGAAGGCTCAAAAGTGGTTACGCAAGGGTCACTTGGTCATATTAGCTCTTGTCTCTAGCCAACAACAAGAGGAAAAGAAGATAAAAGACATTCTGGTGGTACGTGACTTTCCAGAGGTGATTCTAGAGGATTTGCCTAGACTACCACCTCATCGCCAAGTCGACTTTTAGATCGATTTGACTCCAGGAGCTGCTCCAGTTGCGAGAGCACCTTACCTGTTAGCACCAAACAAACTGCAAGAACTATCTGCACAACTTCAGGAGTTGTTGGATAAAGGGTTTATTCGACTGAGCTCATCACTGTGGGGAGCACCTGTTCTCTTTGTAAAGAAGAAAGATGGTACATTCCGGATGTGCATGGAAGACAGAGAGGTGAACAAGGTCACGGTTAAGAACCGATACCTGTTACCTCATATCAACAATCTATTTGATCAGCTTTAGGGATGAAGTTATTATTCGAGGATTGATTTGAGATCTGGTTATCATCAACTCAGGGTCCGAGAATAAAACATCTCTAAAACTATGTTCCATACTTGTTATTTTCATTACAAGTTCTTGGTCATGTCGTTTGGGTTGACAAATGCACCGTCAGTGTTCATGGATCTCATGAACCGTGTGTGCAAACCCTACCTTGATGAGTTTGCTATCGTGTTTATTGGTGACATATTGATTATTCTAGGACCAAGGAGGAACATGAGGAACAACTAAATTTAATCATGGAGCTACTTAGAAAGGAACAATTGTATGGCAATTTTTCTAAGTGCGACTTTTGGATTCGTGAGGTACAATTTTGGGTCACATTGTTAACGAAAAGGGAATACATGTGGATCTTGCAAAAAGATTGAGGAGACAAGGAACTTGTCGGTACCCAAGACGCCTAGTGAAATAAGGCAATTTCTTGGTCTGGCAGGATACTATCAGTGTTTCATTGAGGGATTCTCAAAGATCGGTCAACCTCTCACAGCTTTGACCCATAAAGGAACAACCTATAAATGGGGTGAGAGTCAAGAAGCTGCTTTTCTGTTGCTGAAGCAGACACTTTGTAGTGCACCGATATTAGTGTTACCTGAAGGAAATAAGGATTTTGTGGTTTATTGTTATGCTTCTATCCGAGGACTTGGTTGTGTCCTGATGCAACGTGACAAGGTAATAGCCTATGCCTCGCGAAAACTGAAGGTGCATGAAAAGAACTACACTACTAATGACTTGGACTTAGGTGCAGTGGACTTTGCCTTGAAGATCTGGAGACACTACTTTTATGGTACCAAGTGCACAATTTACACCAATCACTAGAGTCTTGAGCATATCTTTGAGCATAAAGAGCTTAACATGAGGCAACGACGCTGGGTGGAACTATTAAAGGATTACGACTGTGCCATTAAATACCACCCGAGAAAGGCGAATGTAGTCGCCGATTCCTTGAGTAGAATGGAAACCTTTAAGCCCCAACAAGTGTGTGCCCTACAATTGACGATTAGCTTGAAAGGTGAGAATGTCTTGAAGGGGTTTTAACAAGTTTATCAAAGCTCATATAATCTTGTTTATATGAAAACGCAGCGGAATATATATATGTTTTAAAACATGTTAATAAGATGATTATTAACCATTTAATAAAGACCCCATGCCATGGATCATTATACAAGTGCATACAAAAGATAAACATGAGATGATGAAACTACAACCTTTGTAGCTGCTGGATTACGAGGTTAGAGAGGAGAAAGAAGATGAAAACTTGGCTGAAAGTTCAAAATCGAAGCCCTCAAGTGGTGATACCCCAAGCTTGTTCTAACACCTTTGATTGCTAGGAATCTTGACACCCAATTTTCAGCAACCAAAACCCTTTTGAAAGCTGAAAAATTCTGCTCAATTTTGCTTCCAAAACCGTGAGAGAGAGAGAGAGATGGAGAGAGCAAAAGTCTTTTTCTTGTGAGAGTAAATGGCAGATATTTGTTAGAGTGTGTTAGTGTCTTTGAGTCTTCAATTTACAAGACGAAAATTGGAACCCCAAGAGCCCTTTTGGGCAGTCAAAACAAAAGACAAAAGGGTCCCATCCCATTAAATTTTTAAACATAACTAACACACTTTAATCTTTAGTTTATAAAGTTGAAAACTAATTTTAAACTTTATAAATCAAACACTCTTTTATTGTTATCATTTAGTAGAACTAAATAATGAAAAACAAATAATATCTCATGAACAATTATCCACATAATAATGTTCATTTACAAAAGCAATATTTAGAAAATCCAATTTTCTAAATTGGTGTCACTACTTATTTGTATGATCTTATCAACAAATAAATATCTTTCGGTGTTTGTTTGGATTGTTATTGGGTATGACCCGTCTTGGATCATATCACACTAGCCACTTCAATTTAATATGAATCTTGGGCAGATCAAATCCTTCAATCTCCCACTTGCACAAGATTTATAGAAGATTGATGCAAGCAGTAAATAACGCCTAGCAACGGTTTGCTACCCCTAATGTATATGAATAAGTGCCATTCAATAACATCATCCTTTTCAAGTACCTTACTTGAATATGTTTTAGGTGAATTAATCATCTATCCTTTTGTTGCAGATGTCATGTTAAATCCAAGAGACACAGAATAGTCATTCTCCGATGATTTAACTTTAACAGGCCTTAGACATTTAACTCTCAACGAATAAGAGGAACAAATTCCATGTTGACTACATACGTCTCTCACAATCACCTCATGTCATACCTGTACTCAACCTTATGAACTGCCTTTTCAGAACAGCAAAGGACTAAGTCAAAGTACAATACTTGGTGAATATCAAGACCCAGTATGTATCTCAGGTCTGAGGATACAATGATATTCGCCTTTACTCAAAATTTCTTATGACTAATCAGAAAGATTCCATGCAAAAATAATTGAGAGCGGGTCAGTCCAATATCTATATCCCATAGATATCAATGAACCTTGGTAGCAACTTCTTGCTTTATACTCATACCTTATGAATATCAACCAATCCAAGTTCATTATAGTCTTACATTCATAGTTGTTCCCACAAGTATGATCGACTACGGACGTTGAGAATAATTTATTTATTCACGGATTTAAACATGCTAAAATAGAAGAACAAATGAAATTATAACCATATAATTAAGTCAAATAACATTAGTTCCAATATCCAAATACAAAATACAACATCAAACCCAGTCACTTGAATATCTAAGTCCCATGGCACAAGCATGACCTTCATGCTTTGCCTTTTCAAGGAGCTTTGTGAGTGGATCCGCAACGTTTTTATCAGTGTGGACTTTGCGAATACATATCTTTCCTTTTTCAACTTCATCCCTTATGTAGTTGAATCTCCGTTCAATGTGCCGAGTCTTTTGATGAGCATGAGGTTCCTTGATTTGAGCAATCGCACCCTCGTTGTCACAAAAGATCTCTAGGGGATCCTGAATGGATGGGACTACCCCTAGATCGGCTTGAATTTCTTCAGCCATGCAGCTTCCTGTGCTGCCATTGAAGCGGCGACGTATTTTGACTCTGTAGTGGACAATGCTACGACTTCTTGCTTTGAGCTTTTCCAAGAAAGAGCTCCCCCATTCAGAATAAAGATGTACCCCGATTGAGATCGTGAATCATCTCGATCGGTTTGGAAACTCGCATCCGTGTAACCTTTTACAACGAGTTCCTCTTCACCAGACCCGTATATCAAGAACATGTCCTTAGTCCTCCTTAGGTACTTCAGAATGTTCTTGACAGCCATCCAATGACTATCACTAGGATTTTGCTGGTATCTACTTGTCATGCTTAAAGCGCATGACACGTCTAGTCTAGTGCATATCATTGCATACATGATGGATCCTATAGCAGATGCATATGGGATTGCCTTCATTCTATTTTGCTCCTCCTTGGAGCTTGGACATTGAGTTGTACTCAATATTGTCCCTCTTTGAATAGGTACAGTACCTTTCTTAGAGTTTTCCATCTTGAACCTTTTCAAGATTTTGTCAATGTATGCACTTTGATTCAAACCAATTAGCCGTCTTGATCTATCCCTATAGATCTTTATTCCCAGAATATAGGCGGCTTCACCAAGATCCTTGATGGATAAACAACTTCCAAGCCAGGTTTTTACACCTTTCATGGTTGGAATGTCGTTTCCAAACAGTAGTATGTCATCAACATACAATACTAGGAAGGTTATTATGCTCCCACTAGCCTCTTATACACGCAAGCCTCATCAGCGTTTTTGATGAAGCAAATTTCTTTACTTCATCATCAAAACGGTGATTCCAACTTCTTGATGCTTGTTTCAATCCATAGATTGATTTCATTAACTTGCATACTTTATTAGGATATTTTGGATCGACAAAACCTTCAGGCTGAACCATATAGACATCTTCCTCAAGATATACATTTAGGAAATCGGTTTTGACATCCATTTTCCAAATCTCATAATCATAATGAGCTGCTATGGCAAACAATATCCTTATAGACTTAAGCATTGCAACAGGTGAGAAGGTTTCATCGTAATCAACCCCTTAAGTTTGAGTGAAACCCTTTGCTACAAGTCTAGCTTTGTAAGTATCCAAGTTTCCATGCATATCGGCTTTCTTCTTGAAAACCCACTTACTTCCAACTACTTTGGAGTTAAGAGGTGGCTCAACAAGTTCCCAAACTTGATTGTCATACATGGATTGCATCTCAACGTTCATGGCCTCAAGCCATTTGTCACAATCCAAATTGGACACTGCATCATGATATGTGGCTGGTTCATCTGAATCCACCACATAGCATCCATCCATGAAAAATCCTTATCTTTCAGGTGGATTACTAGTTCTACCACTTCTGCGAACGTTTTGTGTGTATTGATCAACCGCTTGATCATCCTCAACATCCTCACGTTGAGTGCTAGTTTCAACCAAACGTGCATCGGGCTGTGTTTCTTGATCCTCCTCAAGATCCACTGTTCTACTGCTACTTCCTTCCATAAGGAACTTAGTTTCTAAGAACTCACCCTTTCTGGCAACAAACACTTTTTGTTCCAGTGGATCATAGAAATAATATCCCATAGAATCTCTAGGATATCCAACAAAGATACACTTGGTGGATCGGACATCTAATTTGTTTGGGGTGGGAGTCTTAACATAAACCTCACAACCCTAGACCCTTAAGTACGATAGGGATGGAACTCTTCCATGCCATATCTCAAAAGGTGTCTTTTCCACCTTTTTAGTTGGGGCCATATTCAGAATACGGGCTACGGAGAGCAAAGCGAAACCCCAAAATGATAGAGGTAATGTGCTTCTAGCCATCATAGATCGAACCATATCCATAAGGTTCGATTCCTCCTCTCAGACACACCATTATGTTGTGTGTTCCAGGTGGAGTGAGTTGTGAGACAATCCCACAACTCCTAAGATGATCTTGAAAAACATCACTTAGGTATTCGCCACCTCTATCGGTGCGAAAAATTTTAATTGACCTGTTGAGTTGATTTTCTACTTCATTCTTGAAGATTTTGAACATTTCAAAAGCTTCATCTTTGTGCCTTAATAAGTACACATATCCATAGCGACTATAATCGTCGGTAAAGGTAATGAAGTATCTTTCACCATTCCTAGTCATTGGCTTAAAAGGACCACATACATCCGAATGTATGATACCTAATAAATCTTTTGCCCTTTCGTTAGTTCCACTAAAGGGTGCCTTAGTCATTTTACCTTCTAAACAAGATTCACATACATCAAATGAATCATATTCATTTGTTTTTAAAGACCATTCTTTTGAAGTGTTTGTATATGTTTCTTGTTTATATGACCAAGACGACAATGCCAAAGGTAGGTATCATTCAAATCTAATTTGAGTCTTTTGGTGGTTGCTTGGTACATGGAGCTATCATATGTTACGTTTCATGAACCAATTCATAAATACCATTACAAGGTATAGCTTTAAAATAAAATACATGATTTAAAGAAACATGAATATCATTGTCAACAAACTTGAAATCATAATCATATTGTCTTAAACGGGAAACAGAAATTATGTTCCTAGTCAAACTAGGAGCATATAATACATTATATAAAATGACTTCCAAACCACTTGGAAGCTTCAAAATGTAGTCTCCTTGGGCTTCAATGTGAACCTTTGCACCATTGCCCATGAATAGACTTATTTCCCCTTTTGCATAATGCTCATTTCTTTTGAACCCCTGCAATAAATTGCAAATGTGAGTTCCACATCCGGTATCTAATACCCATGTGTTAGAAGAAATAACATTTAGCTCAACATGTATCATGTAAATTATACCTGAGGTTTGCCCTGCATCCCTCTTTTCTCTCAACTCTTTGAGATAGACTGGACAATTTCTCATCCAATGCCCTATCTCACCACATTTGAAGCATGGGTCGTTTACAGCAACCTTTTGCTTCTTCTCCTTGGGCTTCAGAGGTTCCGCCCTAACAACCATCTTCCCCTTTCCTCCAACGTGCCCTTTCCTTTGGCAACATTTGCCTTAGGAGGGGGTAGAGACCTCTTCCTTCTCCCACCTTCATTAATGGTGAGAATGGGTAAAACCCTTTTACCCATTCCCCCAGCTGATTTGAGCATCGAATGAAGTTCATTTATGCTCTTGTCCCATCCGTTCATGTTGTAATTCATGACGAATGCCTCAAACCTTTTAGATAGGCCATTCAGGATCAATTCGTGGCCAACTCCTTTGAGACAGGACAATTTAGCCTTTGAAGGCGGTCGATGTGGCTTTTCATCTTAAGAACATAAGATGAAACTGATTGGGATTCTTCCATCCGACATGCATGAAGCGCTCGAACCGTTTCGAAGCGCTCCACTCTAGCTTGTTGCTGGAACATTTCCCGCAACTGAGTGATCATGTCATAGGCTCCATGGAGCTCATACTCCTTTTGGAGTTCGGGTGTCATACTTGCTAACATTAAGCAAGAGACTTGGATGGAGTCTTCCACATATTTAACCCAATCATTATAGGCCTCCACATCCTCCTCGTTAGGTTCATCGGGGATGGGATCATCAAGAATGTAGGCCCGCTTTTCTTGCTTGAGAACAATTCTCAAGTTGCGGTACCAATCCATGAAGTTGTTAGGTGTTAGACGATCCGTTTGAAGGATCACCCTAAGAGATTGGTTGTTTTGTTTGGTACATCGTTATTAGCGTTGGTGTGGTCGGCCATTTTCAAGATTTTACAAAGTTCCATTTTAGTAATCGTTGATATAATTATATATTCATTTATTAATACCCTTTACGTCTCATAGACTATAATAAAAAAAATTAGAATCCAACGTTATATTTAAACATTGGTTAGGTGACCTTTATCCCATTAATTAAATAAACAAGGTAGTCATAAATGACAATTGCAACCATTGCAACTTCTAATGGTATGGGATCGTTTGAACATCTTATGTTTATAACGGCATGTTTACCCCATCAACACCTTTTATAAAATACATTTTAGGTGATCCATTCAATATATTTTATAAATCAAGTCGTCCTACTTACACACACGTGTGAGTTTACCACATAAGTGGTTAGGTGACCTTTATCCCACAAACATGGCATTATCACCTCAAGTTACAAGTTCCCTCAAAGTGGTTAGGTGACCTTTATCCCACGAAGAGTTTGCAAGTAACCTAAGTGTTGTGTAAAAGGATGGTGTTTAACTTGTTTCTCAAAAGGGATTATTAATTTCACAATTCTTGTTTTAGAAAAGACCATGTACTATATGATTGTATGCATTCAACCATATGGTATCCATTTGGTACTTCAAATAAAACCCATTTTATTTTGCAAACCATTACTCCTTTTATAGACCCATTCTATTTTGCTTAATGATTTGAGAACCAATTTCTTGTAATAGCTTGTTCTAGTTGATGGTTTGTTAATGACATCCAAATATCCAAAACAAAACAACATCATAAGCATTCAACCAAGCATAACCAAACAATTCATATATGCATAACAAAGCATACTAAATTGAGCACACTTGTTTAGCCAAAACAAGTGTGTCAAAAGGTCTTGTCCTAGGGGTTAAGAACATGACACGTGGTTGACAAAAGGAACTCCCACTTGAATCCACATCTTCAAGCATCCTCTTTGTCCATCTTTTCTTCAAGTCTTGATCTTGAGCATCCTTACAAAATATGTATCCTAATACATTTTTCTAGTAAAGATAAAACCCTAATCTATTTATTACAAACATATGAATGAATAGATTACAAAATAAGACTTGAAACAAAAATAAATATTACATACCCAAATGAATAACATGACAACCAATCATTCAATCCAAATGGTCTAGGCTTTGTTATGCATAATCAACAACAACAACATCAAACATACAAAAGATGATCGATTTTGGCAGCCCCTTTTAGCCCATGTTTTTGGCCAACATAAACCAAGAACAAATGGGTTAAGAACATATAAATAAACATATAATAATCTAGAGTTTTAAAGATCCTTATATGCATAAAGAAGCATCTTTAAAACACCAAAGGGGGTCAAAATCCAGCCCCTAACTCACGGATTTTTTGTGTCAAGCACCACAAAACCATGAACTAGGGAGGAAATATATGTATGCATATGTATAAGTGGCTCTTGATGCCATTGAAGGGGTTTTAACAAGTTTATCAAAGCTCATATAATCTTGTTTATATGAAAACGCAGCGGAATATATATATGTTTTAAAATATGTTAATAAGATGATTAAACCATTTAATAAGAACCCCACGCCATGGATCATTATACAAGTGCATACAAAAGATAAACATGAGATGATGAAACTACAACCTTTGTAGCTGCTGGATTACGAGGTTAGAGAGGAGAAAGAAGATGAAAACTTGGCTGAAACTTCAAAATCGAAGCCCTCAAGTGGTGATACCCCAAGCTTGTTCTAACACCTTTGATTGCTAGGAATCTTGACACCCAATTTTCAGCAACCAAAACCCTTTTGAAAGCTGAAAAATTCTGCTCAATTTTGCTTCCAAAACCGTGAGAGAGAGAGAGATAGAGAGAGCAAAAGTCTTTTTCTTGTGAGAGTAAATGGCAGATTTTTGTTAGAGTGTGTTAGTGTCTTTGAGTCTTCAATTTACAAGACAAAAATTGGAACCCCAAGGGCCCTTTTGGGCGGCCAAAACAAAAGAAAAAAGGGTCCCATCCCATTTAAATTTTTAAACATAACTAACACACTTTAATCTTTAGTTTATAAAGTTTAAAACTAATTTTAAACTTTATAAATTAAACACTATTTTATTTGTTATCATTAGTAGAACTAAATAATGAAAAACAAATAATATCTCATGAACAATTATCCACATAATAATGTTCATTTACAAAAGCAATATTTAGAAAATCCAATTTTCTAAATTGGTGTCACTACTTATTTGTATGATCTTATCAACAAATAAATTATCTTTCGGTGTTTGTTTGGCTTGTTATTGGGTATGACCCATCTTGGATCATATCACACTAGCCACATCAATTTAATATGAATCTTGGGCAGATCAAATCCTTCAGTCGCCTATTCCTTGAGTAGAATGGAAACCTTTAAGCCCCAACAAGTGTGTGCCCTACAATTGACGATTAGCTTGAAAGGTGAGAACGTTAAATCCGAATCTTTACGAGGGATGGATAAACAGTTAGAAGCCAAATCCGATGGAATATGATATTTCATGGATAGACTTTGGGTACCTTTATATGGGAATGTAAGAGACTTGGTTATGAGTGAAGCACACAAGTTTAAGTACTCCATACATCATAGTTCTCACAAGATGTATCATGACTTGAAGGTGCACTGCTGGTGGCCTAACATGAAGGCAGATGTAGCTACATACGTGAGCAAATGCCTGACATGTTCTAAGGTTAAGTGGAATACCAGAAACCATCTGGGTTACTGCAACAACGTGAAATTCCCTTGTGAAAGTGAGAACAAATCTCCATGGACTTCATTACTAAGTTGCCCAGAACTCCTAGTGGTTGTGACACGATATGGGTGATCGTGGACCGACTCATTAAGTCAGCTCACTTCTTGGGGATCAAGGAGACTATTAAAATGGATAGGCTAATGCAAATTTATTTGAAGGAACTAGTATCGAGGCATGGCGTGCCGATCTCAATTATATATGATCGTGATGCTCGTTTTACATCCATTTCTAGTAGTCGTTACAGAAATCTTTGGGTACACGTCTAGACATTAGCACTGCCTACCATCCACAGACCGATGGTCAGAGTGAACGTACCATTCAAACATTGGAAGACATGTTGTGTGCTTGTGTGATCGACTTTTGGTAATTGGGAAGCTCATTTGCCGTTGGTTGAGTTTTCTTACAACAATAGTTTTCATACTAGCATCAAGGCAACATCATTGAGGCATTATATGGGTGAAAGTGTAGATCGCCAGTTTGTTTTGTGGAAGTTGGTGATTGTCAATTGACTGGTCCTGAATTGGTACATGAGACCACAGAGAAGATAGTGCAGATACGAAACCGCATGGATGTGGCACGAGACAGACAGAAGAGTTACGTATACAAACGACGGAAACTTTTGGAGTTTCAAATCGGTGACAAAGTATTGCTAAAAGTTTCACCGTGGAAGGGTGTAATTCGGTTGGCAAGAGAGGTAAGCATAATTCAAGATATGTTGGACCATTTGAGATTCTGGAAAGAATAGGTCCGGTGGCATATCGACTGGACTTGCTTGAATCACTAAGTGATGTTCACAATGTATTTCACATTTCAAATCTAAAGAAGTGCCTATGTGACGAGACACTAATTGTACCACTCGAGGAAGTACAAGTAGATGATCAATTACGCTTTGTGGAAGAGCCCATTGAAGTAATGGATCGTGAGGTTAAGACTCTTAAGCAAAGCAAGATACCTGTAGTCAAAGTTTATTGGAACTCAAAACATGGACCGAAATTCATGTGGGAACGCAAGGATCAGATGAAGCTCAAGTATCCACATCTGTTCGAAACGATGGCACCAACCGGAGAAGGTACCGAGTAATTTTCGGGATGAAATTTCTTTCAACATGGGGATGATGTGACAACTCACTCGATTTCGTTATGCCAATGCAGTAAACCAGGGATGTAACACAACCATGTAATGCAGTTTTCGAGACGAAAATTCTTTCAACATGGGGATAATGTGACATCCGGTAATTTTCCGTTACCAAACTGCGTTAGTTCGCTTAGTCTTGCATACACGTATCGTGAGCACACCATAGTTGTCATTCAACGTTGGTGACTTAATAATAATAATCTATGAAATAATAATAATCTAATTAGTAATATTGATTATTAGTTGTGATTATGTGGTTCATGATTTATTGAATTTTAAATGGTTGTTTTATAAATGTTACGTGATAACGTGATAACATGTAATATATATATATATAATATATATATATATATTATATATATATATATATTGTGTGTTGTGTGACTCATTGTAAATGTCTAGAATTATTATTATTGGCTAATAATACTTGTGGTGTAGTTAAAAATTATAAAATAAAAATATACTACAAAAGGTTAAATTTTATAAAACCTAGTTAAGGGAGGGTTAAAGGTAAATGTTAAATAATGTAACTTTGACAAAACCCACCCCTAGCCCCCTTGTCCCCCATTCAGCCGAAACCATTCCCCAAACTCCCACCCTTTGCGAATTCAACCAAAACACAAACAAACAATCGATTTTGATCAAGTTCCAAGTGTCCCATAGTGCTAGCAAGTCCAATTCTTGATTCTACACGTTTAAAGGTATGTTTTGTCATGTTGTTCATAGATTTGATTCAAGATGAACCCTAATCTGAAATTGATGATGATTATATGAAATTGATGATTGTTAAATGTTAATATGATGTTAGTTAGGTTGTATGAATGTTGAATGATGTTGATTGTGCAAGAAATCTAGGGTTTAATCATCTAGTTCATACATTGCCATAAGCGCAAAACTTTTTGTTCTTGGAATTTAAGATTTGTTGATGCTAAGATGTTTGATGTGATGCTTAGATGTAGTTTAATTGAATTGTACAAGAAAATCCATGAAATTGGGATATTGATCATGACTTACTAAAAGTAGAAACTTTTGTGTATGACGTCGAGAATTTGGATCCTTTGGAAGTGATTAGCATGTTAGAATGAATGCTATGAACTTGATTAGATATATAATTGTTGAAATTATGATTGAATTCAATGCTAGATCACTTTTGGGTATTACTTTCCCAAAATGGAAACTTTATTTTTATAGAACTTTGGATGTGATGATTTGGGCATGTGTATGATGTTAGGATCATGTTAGAATGATTGTGGATGATGTTTGTTGTGTTAGAGGGTGTAATTGAGTTGTATGGATGCTTGGTTGATCATGTATGAAGTATAGATTTTGATGATCATACATGATGATGAATTATGGTTAGTGATCAGGAGATCATGATTGGGTTAGAAATTTGGTTGTCACTATATGTGCTAGTAATGTGGATATGATTCTCATACATGCATGCGAATCTAAGGCCCCAACTTCATAGGATTGGCATTGTTTAGGATGTGAGGTCGTGGGTGACTTCACATGGCATGTAGTGCATGATTAGATTTCACGTATGAATTTTTTGATGTGATGTATTTATAATATTTGTGGATGATGATTACTTGAGATTTGCATGAGTGTATGATGATCTAATGTGGTATGATGACCTAGGTAGAACTTGGGTTGGTGATGTGATGAACATGGATAACCTACATGATATTCGTGTATGATAAGTTGATTTGCATTTTAAACAATATTTCATCTAATATGTCACCAATGGGTCAAACGGATCAACTAGGTTAACCTAGGGTTGTTAAGTTTTCTGTGTACACGTACTTACATACTTGTGGGTTCTAGGTAACCTTTGAAGGGTTGTCTTTGCATCTATCACGAGTCTCTTTATTCATTATCATTATACACCAGGTGAGTTCATGCCCCTTTATTTTATAAACACTCTTCTGGGGGAGGTAGCATACTTGTACTCAAACACTATTTTATTATTATAAGTTGTGTATGTTTTAACATAGTGCTTAATACTTTGAAAAGAACTCACACTTTCAGATCGTTAATAATGATAACTAGCGGGAAGTCTTGGGTAGTACTACTGGGTGTGACGAGCCCCACCTGTGCGACTCGAGGTCAAACGGGCGCAATATTGTCCTAACACAAACATTGTCACGATCTGGTAAGTCGTGACGAGGGGCAAAAATGCAACACAGTCACCTTCAATCGTGAAATCACTATGTTTATTACTTGTGAATATAGACTAGCTACCTTATTCAATACACTTCTTATGTTGTATAATAGTTAATATTTATGATAAACACAAACCCTTGAACTCACCAACCATTGTGTTCACATGTTTAGTATGCTATTCTTAGGTTGTTAACTATGCTTGACATTAGGAGCACAACATGGGTCCAGCATGCATCCTAAGGCCTTATTTCATAGACTCATTAGTTTATCTTTTATATATCGGTTTTAAACATTAGGATAGCAAAACACATGACATCCCAATGTTTAAAACCCATAGATAAAAGACAAACAAATATGTCTATGAAATAAAGTCTTAGGATGCATGCTGGACCCATGTTGTGCCCCTAATGGCAAGCAGAGCTAATACCTGAGAATAGCATACTATAAATGTCAACACAATGGTTGGTGAGTTTAAGTGTTTGAGTTTAACATAAATATTATCAATTGTGTAGCATAAGAAGTGTATTGAAAAGATAGTTAGTCTATATTCATAAGTAATAATCATAGTGATTTCGTGATCGAAGCTGACTGTGTTTCGTTTGTTGCGTTGTTATGGACCGTGTACGTACGGAGTACTAACTGATTATGCATGAAACTAAATCAAATAGTGTGGAATCCTATTTTATTGATGATCCAATAAGTGAGAACGCAAACCCAATTGATCTAACGATTAAAGAAACGTTAAGATTGAGTAGAAAACGATCAGATGCGAACTATCAAGTTGGAATATGCGTTCTCGACGCTCTGGATGGCTAGGTTATAAGGGTATACAATATAAGTGTCAAAATTCTAGCTTTTCCACGAATTAAGTGGTATTTATAGGCTTGCAGTCTTCATTCGTGCGACTGAACCATTAGCATGGTTCAATCGTGCGACTAACCCATGCTACTGATTCACACGCACGACTGAAGGTTTAGTCATGCGACCAAGTCATTCTCATGTCTCAATTGTACGACTGATCCTGTCTCCTAGTTTAGTCGTGTGTCTGGTTCATTAGCATGATGTCTTCATGCGTATGGTCCATAAGTACCGTCCATTAGCATGAATAATCATACAACAACTTCAAACCTAGATAATAAGTTCAATGTATGAATTAAAGATACATTAACATCAATGCACAAATCATATACCACTACATCATTTCATTACACATATGTAAGTCATTATCGACTTTTACATTAAGCACATAAACTTGGGACATATGTATTAACAAACTCCCTTGGACCTAGTTTACTCTATTGTCTGACATCCATCATATGCTCTTCAAACTTCTTGTACTTCTCCTCTCTTGTGACTCATGTATGTATTTCAAACACAAAGAAGAGCCGTATCACATTTTGGAATTGGATGGCTTGTACAATATCCTACGTGTCATAGAATAGTGGCCAATTGTGTAGAGTGTAGGCATCTTCAGCTGACAAGTTGGTAAGCCACATTGGGTCAAATACCCTGATTGTTTCTATTTTGCCGTCTATGTTTAGAACTATGACCACTTCACCCGTCCTCCAGTCATAATGCCACCATTTGAAATGTGGAGTAAAGTGCTAAGGAATTTCCGATAAGGGAATCTTTGACATGGTGCGCGGGGGACTCCACTTCAGCACTACTATAGGCCTTCCACATATAGGATCCACTTCAGAATTGCAAATGAACCTCTTAGGTTATTGAGGTCTAAAGTTTACGCATCTGGTGTGGCATTCCTTCTTTAGTGTAGCCTCAAACCAACCTGACATCTTTCTGGGGTCAGCATACAATAGATTTAAGCACACCAGTCGGTTGAGCTCCAAACCAGGAAGAGTCTTCAGATCATGAGGATATCTAAAGTACTCGATCCCCTTCTCTCTTTTTACTGCATAAATGTTGAAGTCCTTAAAATTGTAGATACATGTGTACCTAGTTTAGGAGCTCAAATGTAAAATCTCTTTCATGTCTTATTTATATGTAACAGAATGGGTATGAATTAAATGTAATGTGTTTGTGATGCTTAAAATGTTTAAAATTTCATTATTTATTGTGTGATAACGCATATTGAACTAACTATATAGGTTAGTGGTTATTTACATAGTTCTTAGTCAATAATGATTGAGAAACGTGCTTAAACTCAATCGTGTGATGTTCTCATGCGAATGGACCATGCTAATGGACCATACACATGAATACGTCATGCTAATGAACTAGTCGCACGACTGAACTAGGAGACTGGATCAGTCGTAGGATTGTAACATGAGATTTGTTAGGGGATCGTTTATTAAACGAAATACTAACTGATTAACGTGTATACCAAATCAAATAGTGCGGAATCCTATTTGATTGGCAATCCAATCAGTGAGAACGCACGTAGAAACAATTATGTATTGAATCTAACATTAAGAATCGATTAGGAATCTATCTACTGCGATCTATGAACTTGGAGTATGATCTTACAGGTCTCTGGACGGCTAGGGTACGTCTGGAGTCGAAGTGTGTTCAATGCTTTTTTAGGTGGTATTTATAGGTTTAGGTTTCTCATTCGGGCGACTGAACCATTAGCATGGTTCAGTCGTGCGATTAAGCCATGCGGTTGATCCATTCGCACAACTGAGTGTTAAGTCGTGCGACCGAGTCATTCGCATGAAGTTGCTCAGGCGTATGAACCATTTAGGTGCATGGACACTTAGTCGCATGGACATTCGGGCGCATGACCACTAATGGGGCGCATGGTCCATTCGGATGCATGAGAACTTCATCTTACTATGTTTGAATGTATTCAATATTATTACATTATTTATACTAGTTCAAACAACCACAAACCTATATAATCAATTCAATATGTGTTAAACAACTTATTAATGAAACATTAAACATGACAAAACATAACCAAACATTTATATTTCATTAACTATCCATCTATTACATTAGTTTAAGACATTAAAGACGTATTACATTAACTTCAGAAACTAGGGACACATGTACCTACAAACTCCCCCTTGGACCTAGTTCCATCTAATGTCTTACCATCTTCATAACCTCTTCATACTTCTTGTACTTCCATTCTCTTTTGACGCCTGCGTGTATCTCAAAAGCAAAGCAGAGTCGTATCACGTTTTGGAATTGTAGAGCTTGTAAAATACCTTGAGAGTCATAGAACAATGGCCACTTATACAATGTATATACATCATCTGCAGATAAGTTTCTGAGCCACATTGGGTCCTTTTGCTCCTCCTTTCACCTACAGATGTGGCACCCGCAGTTGATGCATCCTCATCATCATCATCATCCACATCATCATCACCCGCATCATCACCAACATCAGTATCATCTCCTTGGTCATCACCATCATCATCATCATCATCATCATCATCATCATCATCACTGTCATCATCATCATCGTCTCCATCTCGTTCCTTGATCTTTAAGGGCTCATCCTTTGATACCTTGAGCCGCAACATAATGGTCTTGTTTGTCACCTCCAACTCATCTATCCATTTTGCTGATTGGGCATGGTGCTCTCAGAGTTGGGACATCTCTATGCTCTGTGCAGCCATCTGCTGGGCCTGCTACTCTATCTGATGTGCCTGCTTAGATATCTGTATAGCTTGGGCAATAGTAAGGTCTTCTAGCTGTCCAATCTGAGAAGATTTCTCGTCATGGGCAGCCAACAGCTTCAGCATCTTACGGTTAAGTGCTGAGATCTATTCCTCTACCCCACTAGGAGGTAGAGAGGATCCAGATGGGTAGTAAGGGTATGACGATGGTCTGGCATGGTGGCTAGTGGTAGAGGTGGTGGCAGTGGTGAAGATTGGGGGTAGTATAGATGAAGCTGGTGGTGGAGTGGTGTTGGATTCTTTATGCCCAAGTGGGGTCATACCCAATAACAAGCTTAGCAAACACCAATTAATATCTAATTGATGATATGATCATGAAATTAAATAAATACACCAATTTAGAAAATGGGTTTTCTAAATAAGTTGCATATGAGATTGAACAACCTATATGGATATTTTGTTCATGGATATTATTTGTAATGTTGTTTAGTTTGATTAATAACATCAAATAATAGGAGTGTGTGTATAAGTTATATAATTAAAGGGGTAATTACATAACTTATTCTAATTATATGTTTAACAATGTAAATGGTTTTGGGGGGAAAATCCCAAATGACAAAAGGTTTCGGCAGCCCCTTTAAGGGTTTCTTTTGGCCTATTTGTTTAGCCCCCCTTCACTTCTTGAATAGACACACACTTCATCCAGCTCTCTCTCTTTCTCTCATATGTAAAAGGGTCACAAGAACATCAACTCTTCTTTTGGAAGAAAGAGTTCACGGCTGGAACAAAGCACCAGCAGCTTCCTTGAGTTCACGGCTGGAACAAGGCTCCAGCAGCTTTCTTGACTCGATTTTGGTGCTCAAATCCTAGCAACAAGGTGTTTTCATGATGCTTGTGGGTAGGGATGCTTGAGGAGACCTCTCCTTGGTGTCTTGGTCATTCAAGAACCTCACCTTCTTCATCAAAAATTCGTTTTTCCGCTGCTTTACTAAAGGTAGTATGTATGGCTTGTTTTGGTTGTTATTTGTTGTTGGTAGCCAGTTCAAACACATATAAATGATCCTATGTTCTTCGGTTTGTTGATGATAAGTTATAAGCCTTATTTTTCACATTACTAATGAACATACTAAGGTTTTATTCCGCTGCGTTTGCATAATATGTCTATGAGATTTCTCAATTGGATGTCAAAACCGCTTGTCTTAATGGACATCTCGAAGAGACTGACCATATGGTTCAGCCAGATGGTTTTGTGGATCCACAACATCCTAAAAGTATGCAAGTTAAAGAATTCAATCTATGGATTGAATCAAGCATCGAGAAGTTGGAATCAACGTTTTGATGAAGAGATCAAAAATTGGTTTCATCAAGAACGGTGATGAGGCTTGTGTATATACGAAGGCTAGTGGGAGCATAATAACATTCTTAGTATTGTATGTTGATGACATATTACCTTTTGGAAATGATATTCCAACCATGGAAGGTGTCAAAACCTGGCTTGGAAGTTATTCTTCCATAAAATCTGGGTGAAGCCGCCTATATTTTGGGAATATAGATCTATAGGGATAGATCGAGGTGGTTGATAGGTTTAAATCAAAGTGCATATATTAATAAAGTCTTGAAAAGGTTCAAGATGGAAAACTCTGAGAAAGGTATGGTACCTATTCAAAGAGGGACAATATTTAGTACATTTCAATGTCCAAGCTCAAAGGATGAGCAAGATCGAATGAAGAACATCCCATATGCATCAGCTATAGGATCCATCATGCGATGATATGCACTAGATCAGATGTGTCATGCGCGTTAATCATGACAAGCAGATATCAGCAGAATCCAGGTAATGGCCATTGGATGGTTATTAGAAGTATATTGAAATACCTTAGGAGGACTAAGGAAATGTTTCTAATATATGGATCTGATGAAGAGGAACTCGTTGTAAAGGGTTACACAGATGCGAGTTCCAAACCGTTCGAGATGGTTCTCGATCACAATCGGGGTATGTCTTCATTATGAATGGAGTAGCATTGTCCACTACAAAAGACGAATACATTGCCGCATCATTAGCAGCTCAAGTAGCTGCATGGATAAAGAAATTTATCTTCTACCTAGGGTGGTCTCTACCATTCAAGACCCCTAGAAATCCTTTTGTGATCACGAGGGTACGATTGCATAAATCAAGGTACCCTGTCCTCTTTAAAAGGCTAGGCACATTGACCGAAATTCAACTACATATGGGATGAGGTTGAAAAAGGGAAAAATATGTATTCGTAAAGTTCACACCAATCAATACATTGCTGAACCACTCACAAAGCTCTTTGAAAGGGCAAAGCATGAAAGTCATACTTGTGCCTTAGGACTTCGATATTCTAGTGACTGGAATTGATCTGTTTAATATTAAAACTTTGAAACAATGTAATGTTTAACTCTTTATATACTTATGCTATTTTGAGTTATATTCATTTTAGCATATATACATCCATGAATATGTTTATTATTCTAAAAGTGCGTAGTCGGTCATGTTTGTGGGAACAAATATGAACGTAAGACTATTATGAACATGGAGTGGTGGATATTCATAAGGAATGAATATAGAGCAATTGGTTGCTGCCAAGGTTCATAGATATTTGTGGGATACAAATATTGGACTGACCCGTATCTCAAATTTTACTACATGGAATCTTCTAGATTGATCATAAGTAAATTTGAGTAAAGGCGAATATCATTTGGTATCCTCCGACCTGAGATACATATTGGGTTTTGATATTCACCAAATGTTATACCTTGAGCTAGTTCTTCGCTGCTCTGAAATAATGGCGGTGCATAAGGCTATGCTCAGGTGTGACACGAGGTTATTGTGAAAAATGTATGTAGTCAAGATGGAATTTGTTCCTCTTATTCGTTTAGAGCAAGATGTCTAAGGCCTGATTAAGTTAAATCACAAGGAATGAACATTCTATGTCCTTGGACTTAACATGACATCTGAAACAAAAGGATAAATGATTGATTCACCTAAATCATTTCAAGTTGGATACTTGAAGGGGATGATGTTATTGAATGGCTTTAAGTCATGCGTATTAAGGGTAGTAACCGTTGTTAGGCGGTATTTACTGCTTGCATCAATCTTCTATGAATCTTGTGCAAGTGGGAGATTGTTGGATTCTTTATGCCCAAGACACATAGAACATTGATGTGGTTAGTACGTTATGATCCAAGTCGGGTCATACCTAATAACAAGCTTACCAAACACCAATTAATATTTAATTGATGTTATAATCATGCAATTAAATAAATACACCAATGTATGGGTTTTCTAAATAAGTTGCATATGAGATTGAACAACCTATATGGATATTTTGTGCATGGATATTATTTGTAATGTTGTTTAGTTTGATTAAATAACATCAAATAATAGGAGTGTGTGTTTAAGTTATATAATTAAGGGGTTACTACATAACTTATTCTAATTATATGTTTAACAATGTAAATGGTTTTGGGGGGAAAACCCCAAATGACAAAAGGTTTCGGCCGCCCCTTTAAGGGTTTCTTTTGGCCTCTTTGTTTGCCCCCCTTCACTTCTTGAAGATACACACACTTCATCTAGCTCTCTCTCTTTCTCTCATATGCAAAAGGGTCACAATAACATCAACTTCTTTTGGAAGAAACGGTTCACGGCTGGAACAAAGCTCCAGCAGCTTCCTTGAGTTCACGGCTGGAACAAGGCTCCAGCAGCTTTCTTGACTCGATTTTGGTGCTCAAATCCTAGCAACAAGGTGTTTGCATGATGCTTGTGGGTATGGATGCTTGAGGACACCTCTCTTTGGTGTCTTGGTCATTCAAGAACCTCACCTTCTTCATAAAAAATTCGTTTTTCTGCATCATTACTAAGGTAGTATGTATGGTTTGTTTTGGTTGTTATTTGTTGTTGGTAGCTAGTTCAAACACATATAAATGATCCTATGTTCTTGGGTTTGTTGATGTTAAGTTATAATCCTTAATTTTTCATAGTACTAATGAACATACTATGGTTTTATTACGCTGTGTTTTCATAGTTTAAATGGTTAAACTACTTTGATTAAGGTCCAACAAACCCAACATGGGAGTGGTAGATGGGATAACAGTAGTGGTGGTAGTAGGTGGATGAGTGGATGTAGGTGGAGTGATGGTAGTAGGGGGAGTGGTGGAAGTGATGGTAGTAGTGGTGGTGATGAAGATCGTCCTCCTCTTCTTCTTCTTCAATCCGTGGGGTTGAGCCATCCTTTTCTTCCTCGATCCCCTCGAGGTGGATGCTCCCCCTAGAACACTGCTTGGCTGATCGGGAGCATAAGTAGGATCAGTATCAGCCTCTCCCGACCAGCCAGGGTGTTCACCAACTGCCCAGAGCCATCGCTTGGTGGCAACAACCTTGCTGCCCACCGTTCGAGTCAGAGGCTCCTCGTCCTCCTCCTCCTCCTCATCAGGTTGGAAATCTTGATGGAACCCTGCAGCCTCTGTCTACCCTTGGGTGGGTGCCGGAGATGCTATCTCAGTTGTGGGGGCCCTCGGTTGAGTGGGCCCAGCATCTCGACCATCACCGCTGTCATCGTCGTCGGAATCATCGTCCGGAACACTAGTTGCTCAACATCAGAATCACTGTCCTCGTGGCGCCATTTACGCCTCGTCGGCGCCACGTAATCCTCCAAGGCCAGATGCCCAAACAATATCCTCACAGGGGGCTTAACCTGCTTTCCCCTATAAACCTTCATACGACCTAGTGTGGTATCGTCCATCACCTCAAGAACTACAACATCCTCCTTTTCCTTTGGTAGAGATGGTAGTTACTAATCAATAATCATCTGGATGAATCGAGGGTACATGCAGAACCCCTCCTTCCCTTTCCCCTCAATGTTCTCTACCAGATAGGTGAAGATCATCTTGGAGAAGCTGAATGGATGGTTTAGCACCAACGCTGCACAAGCGTTCTGAATCTGATCTGAGAGCTCGTCGAACCCTCCCTTCCGAGACACTATACACTTTAGCAGCACATGGGCGAGGTACTTGAACTGGGGGCACAGGTTGCTCTTGTTGAGCACCCCTATGTTGATGTCCCCAGAGTACTTTGCTCACATGAAACATCCTCGAACAGTAAGGGGGTATAATCGGGTTGCACAGTCAGCATCATCCCCAAACTCGAAAACTGTCTGAAGATCATCCTCAGTGATCTCAATCGCCTCTCTAAATATCGAGCTCCTGATGTGATGGGCTCTGAGGATCGGTCCACCACAGCGCTTTGCTAGAAAGCCTGTTGGACTTAGCGATAGGGAGTGCAAGGAGTCGAGATGGCACGGAAGATCCTCGATCTCTGTAGAAAGGTAATAATGCTAGAGAAGTCTAAAGCATTCCTCGAGGTCAGATCTAGATGAGCACAAATATTGTGCTTAGTGCTCATTGGCCAACGACTCGTCATCTGTGACACAATACAAATAAACATTAGTGTAAGTCAATGTGTAACATGATGAGTCATTTATCTAGACATCTTCTGTTCTGTCGTGTGAATGAGTTGTGCGACTGAGAATCGGTTATGCGGTTGGGCTCTTTCGTACGACTGAGCATGCGACTGGGGTCAGTCGTATGCTATTGCATGTGATTGAACCAGTTGTGCGATTGAGCTCATCCGCATGGGGCAGTCGTGTGATTTAGCCATACGCTCATCTCAGTCGTGCGATACAGGTTCATCTGGTTACCCATTCGCATGACAGACTGCTGTTACATTCAAATTTCATTTTGAGCAAAATTCAATGTTAGACTTTCTAGTTTGGCTCATTAGACGCGCACATGTCTGATATAGCACCCAACAACCTTTAATTTTACACTCTACTTAGTTTAATTAGTTTCCTAGACAAACTATGTTTTGGTTCTTGTTAGGGCTCGATTCGGTCATGTTAAGGTCTGAATCAAGGGATAGATGAGTGAATCACACCGCATATTACCTGAATTTCAACTAGAAATCATTCGAGTGCAATAAACAAGGTTCAAGGACTATCAAACGAAAATTGGCAGAGTATAGGTAAGTCGTGCGATTTGGGGGCGATTTGGGAGTGATGATTGATTGCGACTGACTCCCCCTCAATTTATACTAGGGTTTACTTCAGTCGCACGACTGAGCCCAGTCCCATATTTGATTCGGGCGACTGAAGATCAATCGTGCGATTGGCACATTCGGTCACCTTTAGTCGTGCGACTGAAAATCAGTCATACGACTGAAGATCAGTCATGCGACTGTGTTATTCGGTCACTCTCATCCATGTGATTTGGTTCATTTTGTGATTCAATCGTGTGATTTTTTTCATGCTCTTTGTCCAATCACATGTATGGCCCATACGTGTGGGTTAATCATGCGATGGACTCATTCGTATCCTCCAACTGTACGACCTCGTGGTCCAGTCGTGCGATTGGATCATACTCATGGTTTTGACTTTATGACCATTTTGTACTTAATTCCTTTTAACTTTTGATTAGATGTTTTAAGCACTCGATCATCTCAAACATGATCATTTTAATCTTGAAAACTTTTGATCACCTCAGACATGATCCTTTTAAAAACACTTTATCACCTCAGACGTGACCCATTTACATTTGAAATCTCGTGCGGTCACCTCACACGTGACCTTTTTTGAGTGATTAAATCCCCTATTGAATTCCATGGCATAGTCCGATGTTTAACAATCTAAATTGACAAAATTGAAATAAAAATAAAAGACTTAAACTGGAATAGAAAACTAAACTTGGTTTGGACTTTTGTGTGAGGTGTAAATCCTAAGATAGAAATCTAATGGATTTGGTTTCAGAATAGGCAGCTTCAATTATTTTTTACCATAAGTGGACCAATTCAAATTGGAATCATACAGGCAAGTCAAATCATTTGGGACATGTTATCACACCTTATGATGCTCAATTCTTGTTTTTTCATCTAGAGTCGTTAGCAAGTTTAGGAAATCATACTAGTACTATTAGATCCCTCCTTGATTTGGACTTTCAAGAATTGCAGCCATAATGATTGTTAGTATACTGGTCCTCTTAAATCCATACACAGACTTTTAACACAAATTGGTGACAGTTTAGGGTTTGATTATTTCAACAAGCATTTGTGGATCCCACACTTATATGGTAATCAACATTCCTCAGGAGAATTTTGAGCGGTCTGAGGGTAATTTTCAAGAAGATACTACTCTTAGAACTTTCAGAGAGAAGCCAAGCCTCAGGTCAGTGCCATCACACAGCAGAGAGGTGGCAAACAACAAAGAAGTCTAGAATATATAGGTTATGCTTATCCTCAGGTCAGTGTCACCGCACAACAGAGAGGCAAATAACCTATCTTCCTGTTTGAGCATTTTTCATCTTTATGCACAGTTCTCACCAACAACATAAGTTATTAGTTTGATTGCTTTTGCTCATATTTTGGTCTTACGCGCACATTTATGGCGTTTAATCTGCTCGTCACCCCTAATTGGAATTTGTTGCTTGCGGTACCAGGGATAAGATGTTAACCCACAACTTGTTGAACAACTTACTTTGTTCTTGATATCACGAGTAAGGTCTAATTGTCTATTGTGTTGAATCTACCAACATATCATCTGTGGTCTAACAACCTCTAGGTCTACTTTCTTTGTGTTACCTTAGTAGTAGCTAGTTTTACTATCATCTTTTCTTTTATATTGCTCAGACTACACAGACTTATACTTTAAACTTCGCATCTTATTTTATTTAATCTTTTAAAGTCCCAAGTGATTTGTAACTGTGTACTATCATTTTCCAAAGTCATTGAATTGGCATCACAAATACGATCTACTTTCTATCAGCCGTCCTCTCCTTCTCCCGCCTTTTTTTTAATGTTACTAACTGACATATTCTCGCCCTAAAATTCTTAAACCGTAACCAATTTACGCTTTTCAGGATTTTAATAGGCGACCGAATAACATTAATGTAATTAAACTGATTAAACAAATAGATACAGATAATAAATAAATAAAAAAGAACAAGACTCATCGGACTACACATGATCATCATCGGGAATTACATCACTTTTCTTTTTAACGTCGTTGACCTCTAACAGATATAGAAAAAGTGGTTTGTCAAAACCCTTGCATAGAGGTCAACGCGTTGAAATTAGTATTTATTTTAATCACATCGATAAGTTCTTTTCAAATCAGTCACGTATAAAGTGATATTTTATACTGATGTGTTTGGTCTTAGGATGTTGGACCGGATTTTTAGTTACTAAAATTGCAGTAGAGTTATCAACAAAATTAGGAGTAGATGAGAAATGCAAACCGTAGTCCCGCATTAGCTGTTGAATCCAAATGATTTGTGAACAGAAACTTGCAGCAGCAACGTATTCTGCTTCACTGGTTGACAACGCAACCGAGGTCTGCTTCTTACACTGCCATGTAACTTATCTCCCCCCAAAAAATTGACATCCCGCTATTGTAGACTTGAAGTTCATCTTACAGCCCCGTAATCCGAGTCACTATACGCTGTAAGCTCAAAATCATTGTCATGAGGATACCACAACCCTAGAGTTTGTGTACCCTTCACATAACGGAATATCCTCTTGACCCCTATCAGATGGTTAACTTTTGGCTTTGCCTGATATGTTGAACATAAGCACGTAGCGTACATGATATTAGGTCTTGAGGTGGTGAGGTACATGAGAGATCCAATCATACCTCGGTAGATAGTGGCATCGACCAGATCACCATTCTCGTCGGGTGCTACATCATGGTTTTTAGCAAGTGGAGTCCTAGCTACAGAAGCATTCTCCATGTCAAACCGACCGAGGATATCTCCTACATACTTGGTCTAATGTAGAAAACTCAAGGAAGAATTTCATCTCTCCCATGGCACTCATCTCAAACTCAGCCTTCATTAGTGCTTCAAACTCTTTACATAGATCTTTGTTCTTGGGACCGAAGATTATGTCATCGACATAGATTTGAATAAGTAGTAAATGTCCATCCTTTTCTTTTATGAACAATGTACAGTCAATGACACCTGTGCGAAACCATGTTTCACAAGGTGAGTCGAGAGTTTCTCATACCAGGCTATGGGAGCTTGATGAAGCCCATATAGAGCCTTGTCGAGTTTATAAACTCTGTCTCGATGATATGGATCCTCAAATCCCTCGGGTTGACTGACGTACACTGTCTCTCTGATTTCACCATGAAGGAAAACACTCTTCACATCAAGTTGATAAACTTTAATCTTCATATAAGATGCATAGGCAAGGAAGATGTGGATTGCTTCCATTCTTGCCACGTGTGCAAACACTTCATTGTAGTCAATGCCCTCAACTTGTCGAAAACCTTGGACAACAAGTCGAGCCTTGTTTCGGATGATCACACCTTGATCATCTTTCTTGCATTTCAAGACCCATTCAGTACCAATTACCTAGCATCTTTAGGTTATACACCAGAGTCCATACACCTAACTTCTTGATTGAAAAAGTTCTTCTTGCATGGCACTCACCCATGCCTCATCATTTAGGGCTTCACTAACATACTTTGGCTCAAACCGAGACACAAAGCAACGATATGCACCATCGTGAAGGTATCCCTTTTCCATTACCGAGGCATAGTCAACTGAGTACAACTGATTTCTGGTCTGAACTCCTGACCTCACATCTCAATGACATTGTCTAAGGGATGATAGACATTTAGATGTGATCCAGGAGTTGTTAGAACAACTACCTCAGAATCAAGATTATGAACATTTGGTTTAGCATCTAGGCAGTAGGAGTCTGTGGTTCTGAAGACACAAAGGCATTGTTGTCGGATGCTTGTGGACTTGCAAGAATAGGAACCTGTTCCTCCTGGTTGTTCTGATTAGTCTCCACAGCTTCTTCATCAGAGGAGGAGTCACTATCATCAAGTGCTTCCCCTATGGTGTTAGATGAGCTACCTTGTGACCAGATGATGTTGAATCTGGAGTCGGTGGGTTCAAGACATCACACATCATCTTGGTTGCCAGCTCGTCATCAGAAGTGGAGAGTTGGATGTTGAAGGATTTGAAGAATCCATCATAGTCAAAAAAGAAGCGGGTCCTTTTCCTACAGGTGGTGTGGTGTATCTTTGAACATCTACGTTACACCATACTTCTACTTGACCCATTGAGTTGTTGTAAACTCTATTGTTCGGATTGTTGTATCCTAGAAATATACCTTCATAAGCTTTCTCGCTGAATTTTCCCTCCCGAGTCTTCTTCAGTAGGGTGCACGGTGCGCCAAATGGCTCGAGATACTCTAGATTTGGTTTACGTCGCTGTAGTAACTCGTAGCATGTCTTGCTATGGCGTTTAACTACCAGAACTCTATTTAGTGTATAACATGCATTTGCAGCTGCTTCATTCCAGAATTGGATAGGCAATTTTGAGTCTGCTAGCATTGTCCGTGTCGTCTCTATCAAGCTGCGATTCTTCCTTTCAGCAACGCCATTCATTTGAGGAGTATAAGCAGAAGTGAACTCATGCACAATTCCCATTTCCTTGCAGTAAGCCTCCATCCATTGATTCTTGAACTCGGTTCCGTTGTCTGAGCGAACTTGACGTACCTTCAACTTGTATAGGGACTCCAGAGTAGTTACTAACTCTTTGAATGAGTCAAATGTTTCTGATTTGGATTTCAGAAACCTCACCCAAGTGAATCTTGAGTACTCATTAGTAACTAGATAGCAGTACAAGTCGCCAGCAATGCTTCTTGTACTGACTGGACCAAACAGATCCATGTGAAGAATTTCAAGAGGAAGTTCGATAGAGTGAACTTTCTTTTCCTTATAAGCCTTCTTCTTATGTTTGCCCTTCTTGCACACAACACAGAAAATAGGAAGTTTGAAGTTTTTGATGTTAACTCCTCTCACTAGATCATTCTGGATCAAGTGATTCATCTTCTGTGGATTAATGTGTCTGATTATCCTATGCCAGGAGATGGATTCCTTCTCAGTAGCTTTTGACAAGAAGCACTGAACTTCATTATCTGTTGTGGAGGCCTTCGATAGATCCAAGAAAAAAGGTCCTTATGTCTTGAGGCAGACATTAATACTTGATCCTCTGGGATTACATAGTCCTTCTTCAGGACATAACACTTCTTATTGTCAAACACTACCTTAAAGTCTTTATCACAAATTTGTGAAACAGAAAGCAAGTTATTCTGAAGTTGTTGAACGTAGTTTACCTTGTCAAACATCACTTTGAAAGGATTGGGATCTCGTTTGATCAATTAGATTAAGATATGCAGCGGAATAGCACAAGAATTAGATGAAATTTAAGCAAGAATAATATGAATATTCAATCAAACAGTGACGGTTATAGAGAGAGAAAGTTTTCTGCAAAGAGAATGTTTTCATTCACGCACACGCTTCAGTTACAAGGAAATTAGGTCAACATTCCTTTTATAAAGGAATGTGACGTCAGCTGACGTCACTTGATAGTGACAGCCAACTGATTTATACAAACAACTTAAAGTAAACTAAACTACTGAAGATGTCCACAACAACTGAGGACACCTTCACAAAAAGCTAAGTACAAGCTAACATTACAACTACTAAAGTTATAACATCTGAAGTGTAAGAACTTCAGATGTTTTACATAATATAAAAGTACATATTACAAACTACTGAAAAGTAAACCATCCCAACTAATAAAGAGAACTACTTCAGCTGTTGTGACAACTTCTGAGAACTTGGTCTTCAGTCTTTGTCTTCAGCAGTTGTCTATAGACTTTGTCTTTAGACTTTGTCTTCAGTAGTTGTCTTCAGACTTTGTCTACAGCAGTTGTCTTCACATGATGTCAGTGGGACTTAAAGGTTTTTCTGATCTGGCTCATTGGTTCTTTTGGTCCAACAAACTCCCCTTGAACCAATGTAACCAAAACCTTTAAGATTATTGAAGTCCCACTTATGGCAGAAACATTTTCTGGATCAGCTCAAAAATCTTCAAATTAAGCTCAGGCCAGGGAAGAGGTTTCATAAAGTTTGATTGGCAAAGGATGAATGGGAACTCTATCTTGGGAAATTGGACACAGAGTTGTCATCCCATCCATGAGACCTACTTCCCAATAATGAGTCTGTAAGACTCTCTGACATAGGCCTCAAGGAATACAACTTGTTCTTCCATTGTGAGTTCTTCAGCTTCACTTTCAAAGAAGAACTCAGGCCCATAGTACTCTGATAAGTACTTAACATTCTTTCCATTCTTTAGCTCCACAATAGTTATTTCTCTGTATGCAAACTCATCAGGATGAGTGCCTTCAAGTAACAACTGGAGCTCATTTCTTCTTATTTCTTCAAGCTTCTTGTAGATCAACCCCTTCTTTACCATTTAGTTTTCTAGTAAAGTTTGTGGAGTCATCTTAGACTAGTAAGCTCTCTTGAAGTCATCAAGGATTTCCCAGGGTGACACTACAATGGCCAGCATTATCACAGCATCTACAATCTTCTTTACTTGGCCATTGTATCTACTTGGAATCTTCTTTTTATGAATTCTGTCACTTAATCTGGGGTCAGGCAAATTCTCACTCTCTCTTTCTGATATTGAATTGTGAATCTGAGAGCATACAACCTCTGAGCATGTTTCTTCATAGCTTGTATGGATGAAGACTTAGGAAACTCTTTATCAATCATCCTTAACAGCTGCTCATCATGTTGTTTGTGTTGTTGTTCTTCTTCAAGTTTGACTTTTACCATTTGCCTTTGGATGTCAGGTGTGATTGTTGTTCGTTGACTTCTGGGCTCAGGCATCTTTATTTTATGAATAGCAGAGATTGGCAGACTATCATCGTCATCATCATCATCTTCTTCTTCCATCCTCAACACCCTTCTCTTCGTCTTGGGTGCATCATTGGTAGTGGTTTGAGTAGGTTTCTTGGTTAAAGGAGTTGGTTTTAAGGGTTGTGAAGTTGGTTGTTTTGGTGTAGGAGATTGTGTAGACTGCTCTAGCATCTTGGTTATGAGTGAAGCTTGGATAACTTTGCCATATCAGACCTTTCCCAGCACCAGCTTCATCAAGAGCTTCTATGTTCAATCCTTTGTTGAATACTTCAGAAGAACAGATTCTGGTGGTTATCTCCAAAATACTGTCCCTGGACCATGACTTCACTTCAATGATTGATCTTCCCAAATGCTTTGATATGAATCTTGTCATAGCTTCCAACCTTTCCCTTTCTTTCTCACTCTAACTTCCCCATCTATGTTCAATCTCTTGAATCTCTAGCCTTCTGATTTCAGAGTCAAGTTTGGCTGTGTCAAAACCTTGTCTGAAGAGTTGATCAATGATCTTATCCATAGATCTACTATGTTGCTCATCAGCTTCATTGATCAGGTCTTCTAACTTTTTCTCATCTTCAGTCTGTTCAGCACTCTTCTTTCTCTTGTATGTGATCATCTCCTTTTCTTTCTTCTCTTTTTCTTCTCTTCTTCAACTTTCTTTCTTTTGTCTACTTTCACTAACATAGACTCCCCTTTTGGTTGCATTGGGTTCAAGGGTTTAATGTTAGAAAGTCTCTTAGAAACAACACTATCAACTAAGGTTTGAAGATTTGAGGAAAGCCTCTCATCAATGGCTTGATGCACAATGTTAGTGATGATGGAAGTGATGAGAGGTAGGAGGATTGAAATGCAGCAACCATTTGCTCAGAGGGGTTCCGTCCCTGAGAAATGGAGAGTGGCTCAGTGTTTGGAGAGCTTCAGAAGAAACTGCCATCTGTGGGTGAATTTGGGCAGATGGACTTATTCTAGTGACATTTTGGCAAGCAGTTCTTGTAGTCTGCATACCGCAGTCTCAAGAATGTGGTGTGGGGCTAGAACATCAACGAAAAAGCCCAGGTCATCATCAGTCTTTGCTGAATCATCTGATCTCCTGATTAAATCAGGATAAACATGTGTTGAGTGTAGATTAGTATTCATTTGTGCCCCTATTTCTTGGAACTGGGGACTTCCTACCTCAGGATTATGTCCTTCATTGGCAGTTGCCTCTGGTGAGGACTTAGAAATGATACACCTTCATCCTGGTCATGTGCTGAAACAGGAGAAGAGGCAGCCTCACCAAATATTCGAATCTCCTCCTCTGCACAGGGAGATTGCACTCTGTAATCCCTGTGTTGTGGGTTATCAGCCACATCATAATCCTCTCCCTCAACTGTTAAGGTTTCCTAGTGGTAATTGGTTCTAGGGAGGGTTAGAGGAATGTAGTTGAGTAAGCACTTGTGCAATAACCACAGTTGGGCTTGTAGGGGGCTTCAGTGGGAGATAAGTGTGAAGAGGAATGCACATGGGGTGAATGGTGCGCTTCAATGGCAATCTTCTCAAGTGAGAGAGATTCCAGTAATGTGGTTTCCCCATTTTTGGTTGCATCAGGATCCTGTTGAGAGGATACCTGAGCGGTTTCAGTTGGTAGAGTCTGGAAACTATAGGGGGATTACTACCATAGTTTCATCCTGCCTTTGTGTTGCAGGGGCATCATCAGAGGACTCAACTCCCTGAGTAGCATTTTTGGTGTTTGGATTGTGGTTTGGAGGGGACTTGGATCTGGAGGATGAAGTTGTGGGTTCCTTCTTCTTGGTTTTAGCAGTTTGGCAGCCTCTTTGAGTTGTGGGTCAGAGTGCCTGGAGTATACCTCTAGCAAAACTACCACAGCAGGGACTCCAAGGCCAACAGGGCCATCATATTTTAATTGAATTATGATTATGGCCATAAGAAACCTTGGATATTATATCCATCTGTTAGCCACATGTTTCATTGCCAGATCTTTTAATTCCAAAAATATAATTTCAGAAAAATTAAGCTTTGGCGTTCAAGGATAGAATACAATACTGTTGCCACCGGATGACATTTGATCCCATGAAGAGGATTTGGGGGCAAGGCAAACATTGATCATGTGAAAGATTAGGCGTTCAGCGTCATGGAAGTGCTTCTTGAGGATGGTGGTAGCACTTAGGTCGCCCTCATACCCATGGTTGATGAATGATAGACCAGTGATGCCCATCGGGTATTTGGTGACGAAGGTGGCATCATTTAGATCTAGGGTTTGGCGAATGATAGCAGGAGTGACGACCACCTTCTTCTGGTTTACAAACGACTGGAGAGTGATCGCGACATCATTCTCACCAGTATGGACAGATACATTTGTCCAGAATTGGCGAAGGGTATCGGGATAGATGGTTGGATTCAGAAGAAAAGCAGTTTGATACGGGGAATCAACCATCAGATCAATGGCAGCATCAAACTTAGTCCAAAAGGCCGATTTTGGGAAGTAGGCAACACAGTTGTGTCGTGGTTTGATTTGCATGGTCGCCATTAATGGAAGATGAACGTCCGGAAAACGACTAATGAAAAGTTTGAAGTTAGGGTTAGGTATTTATAGGTTAAGAAACGGCTTAAAGAAAACAACTGAAAGTTTTGGTGTTAGTCATCAGTTGTTAGAAAACGACTAAAGACATGGTTTTAACTTTCAGATGTTGTAAACACCGAAGACTTGGTGTTAGTCATCAGTAGTTGAAACTACTGAAGACTTGGTTTTGGATTTAGATGTTTTGAAAAGAAATAGCAGTTGTTTAACACAATTGAAGAGTAAAATTGCTCATTAGTTGTTGTCGTCAATTCACATATCTCAATTGTTTAATTTGACCTTAACACTTACTCAGCAGATTATCTGATTTTCAAATGTTTCATTGGTCATACTTATATGTTTGAACAGACATCAGTGGTTGTAACCACATCGGTACTTTTCAACAAATAAAGTACTTCAGTATTTTTAAGTAATTTAGTCTTCAGTAGTTAGGAAAACTGCTGAAGATAAAATAACTATCAGTACTTATTTTTGACAGCTGTATACTAATGCTCAACAGTACTTGTGAACTGAGATCATCAGTAGTTGTCAAATCATTCAAGCTGCAACATACCAGGCCTTAGCACTAGATTTTGCAAAGTTACACTGTCCAAAGGCTTAGTAAATATATCTGCAATCTCATAAGCACTAGGCACAAACTTTGGTCAATGTGACCTTTTTCATAACAATCCCTGATAAAATGATGTCTGATCTCAATATGTTTGGTCCTAGAATGCTGGATAGGATTCCTAACAATACAAAGAGCTGAAGCACTGTCCATCAGTAAAGGAGTCTTAGTCTCTATAATATCGTAATCCATTAATTGATTCTGAAGCCAGAGTACCTGAGATGTACAACTTGCAGCAGCAATGTACTCTGCTTTAGCAGTGGATGTAGCAACTGAAGTTTGTTTCTTACTCTGCCAAGAAACTAAACAACTGCCTAGACATTGGCATCCACTAGAGGTTGATTTTCTGGTTAATTTACACCCTGCATAGTCATTATCAGAGAAAGAAACTAATTTGCAAGAGTGCCTAGTGGAATACAAAAGTTCTAAAGATTGAGTTCCTTGCAAGTATCTAAAGATCCTTTTGACTGCAATCATATGGGATACTTTAGGTGCAGCCTGAAATCTAGTACAGACACAAGTTGCAAACATAATGTCTGGTTTAGAAGCTGTAAGGTACATCAAGGAACCAATCATACATCTGTAAAGAGTTTTATCAACTGCTTTACCTTTCTGATCAGCATCTAGTTGTGTGGTGCTGCACATGGGAGTAGAACAGGACTTACGGTTTTGTAAATCAAACTTTTTCAACAAATCCTTTGTATATTTTGACTGATGAATGAAAGTTCCATCAGCCATTTGTTTGATTTGCAAACCCAGAAAGAACTATAATTCTCCCATGCCACTCATTTCAAACTTTTGTTGCATCAACTTAGTAAAGGCATTACACAACTGTGGATTAGAGGATGCAAAAATAATATCATCTACAAGAATTTGAACAAGGAGCTTATGCATGCCTACTTTCTTAATGAACAACGTTTTATCTATGGAGCACTAGTGAAATTATTTTGATGAAGAAAGTTGGACAGTGTTTCATACCAGGCTCTGGGAGCTTGTTTTAACCCATAAAGAGCCTTATCAAGCTTATAGACCCAGTCTGGATGTTTATGATCTTCAAAACCTGGTGGCTGACAAACATAAACTTCTTCTTTTATTTTACCATATAAGAATGCATTTTTGACATCCATTTGAAAAACTTTAAGATTATGGAAAGCAGCATAAGCTAAGAACAATCTGATTGCCTCCAGTCTGGCTATAGGGGCAAAGGTTTCATCATAATCAATACCTTATTGTGAAAATCCCTGTACAACCAGTCTGGCCTTGTTTTTGACAATTTGACCTTTTTCATCAGTTTTATAAAACACCATTTAGTGCCTATTGCACACTTACCTTGGGGTAGAAGAACCAGTTCCACACTTGTTGCTTTTGAAACTAAAGAAGCTCAAGTTGCATGGCTTCAACCCATCCATTGTCTCTTAATACAATGATAGTTCTTTGGCTCCTGCTGACTGATGAAGAGAGCATAAAAGCAGAAATTGGACAATTGACTTCTAGTTGAAACACTGTTAGGACCTGGTATTTGAACAAAATACCTAGAGATTAGCGTGTAAACCAGATCAAATAGTGCGGAATCCTATTTGATTGGCGATCCAATCAGTGAGAACACACGAAGAATCAATCAAGAATGAAACTAACGTCAGAAATCGATTGGGAATCAATCTAAAGTGTTCTATGAACTTGGAGAACGAATTGGGAGCTTCTGGACTGCTAGTAGGGTCTGGAATCATAATTAATCAAAAGCTCTTATTTTTCACGAATTGGGGTGTATTTATAGGTTGGTATTATTCAATCGTGTGACTGAACCATTAACATGGTTCAGTCGTGCGATTGAACCATGCGGTTGATTCATCCTCACGACTGAGTGTTCAGTCGTGTGACTGAGCCAATCTTATGTTACAATCATACAACTGATCCAGTCTCCTGGTTCAGTCCTGCCACTGAGTCATTGTTAGGATCAATGATCTACGTTTGATTGATTAGAGAGTATAGCAGCGGAATTCTAACAAAGAATTAGACAATTCACAAGAACAAAGAGATATTCAATGTAAGAACAAAAACGGTTATAGATAGAGAGAATTCTGCAGATATATTTCATTCAATATTAGCTTTCGTGGTAACGGAATGTCACAATTACAATTAGGTCGACACCTCTTATATAAGAGATGTGACATCTGCTGATGTCACTTGATAGTGACATCTAACAGAATTTATCACAAACTACTGATAGTTAACACAACTACTGAAGATGTCAAACAGCTGACATCTTCTTACAAAAATGCTAGTGTTAACTATTATTACAACTACTGAAAAGAAACTACTGAAACTATAACAACTGAAGAACATACTCTTCAGTTGTTTTACAATTACTGAAACAAAGAAAACTATTGAAAGGTAAACCATCACAACTACTGAAGAAGACCTCTTCAGCTGTTGTAACGACGTCTGATAATTTGGTCTTCAGCACTTGTGTCTTCAGACTTTGTCTTCAGCACTTGTGTCGTCAGACTTTGTCTTTAGCACTTGTGTCTTCAGACTTTGTCTTCAGCACTTGTGTCTTCAGACTTTGTCTTGAGCACTTGTGTCTTCAGACTTTGTCTTCAGCACTTGTGTCTTCAGCACTAGTGTCTTCAGACTTCGTCTTCAGCACTTGTGTCTTCAGACTTTGTAATCAGCTGTTGTCTTCAGCTGTTGTGGTCTTGAGTAGTTGTTGTGACGTCTGTGGGACTTAAAGGTTTTTTGATCCGGCTCATTGGTTCTTTTGGTCCAACAAACTCCCCTGAACCAATGCAGCCAAAACCTTTAACTTTATTGAGGTCCACTTATTGTTGGCAGAATGGTTGGTCTTTTTCCTTCTTGATCAGTTGAGAAGATGACCAATATAAGCACTGGCCTGGAAATGAGTCTCTGAAGATTTGGTTGGCAATGTATGGATGGGAGCTCTGTATTGGGGGATTGGACACTGAGCTGTTCCCCCATCCATGAGACTCACTTCCCATGTATAAGCCTGTAGGATTCTGGTGTATGCTCTGAGAAACATGATTTGTTCTTCCATGGTCAGGTTCTCGGCTTCACCATCAAATAATATTTCTCTCCCATACAGCTCTGAGATGTACTTGGCCTGTTTACCATTTTTGAGCTCAACTGTTGTAATCTGTCTGTATGCAAACTCATCACGATGAGTCCCTTCAGTAACAGACTGAGCTCATTTTGTTTGAAGTTCTCAAGCCTCTTGTAGACTAACCCTTTTTAATAATTCTGTTCTCTAACATCTTTTGGGGTGGTTGTTTAGTCTCATAGCCTTCTTGAAGTCTTCTACAATCTCCCAGGGTGATACTACAAGGACCACTATGATCTCTTCATCTACGATCCTTCTGACTTGGCCCTTGTATCTCGAAGGAATGTCTTTCTTTACAATCCTGTGAGCCACCCTAGGATCAGCCATACTCTCACCTTTTCCTTCTGATATTGAAATGTGTTGGCAAGGGTGTACAACCTCAGAGGTTCTTTCTTCATACTAATAATTGATGACGAAGCAGCATAAGTTTTGTCAATGCTTTTCAGCATTTCATCATCATGAAGCTTTTGCTTCTGTTCTTCTTCAATCTTTACTCTCACCTTCCATCTGTGAGCTGGAGTATGGGCATGGGGTTTGCTTTAGCCAATGTTAGGACTGCAGACAGAGCAGCCTATCTTCTTTCCACATCATCCTCCTCCTCTTCTCTTCTAGCCTCAACACCCTTCTTTTCTTCTTCTTAGGTGCATCATCGGCTGTTGGTTTAGATGGTAAGGGAGTTGGTTTTGTGTGGGTTGTGGTTGTGGTTGTTTTGGAGAGGGAATGTTGACAGGCTGAGTTAGCATTTTGGAGGTGAGGGTTGCTTTTGAGTATTTGGCTAGCTCAGACCTGCTCCCTGCTCCTACTTTATTCAAAGCTTCAATAAGTCCCTAGTATACGCTTCAGATGAACAGATCTTGGTGGTGATGGCCACGATACTGTCCCTGGACCAAGCTTTGATTTCGATCATTGATCTTCCAGATATTTTGCAATAAATCTAATCATGATCTCAAGCCTTTTCTCTTCTAACACTTCATAACTTGCCCATCTATTCTGGATTTCTTCATCTCTAATCGTCGAATCTCAGAGTCAAGTTTATCGGTGTCATGGCCTTGCCTAAACGCTGATCAATGATTTTGTTCCATTGATCTGCTGTGTTCGGCATCAGCCTCTTTTTATTAGTAGCTCCAAGGCTTTCTCTTTTTCCTCTCTTATCGGTCTCCACATTCAAATCCAACTCCTTTTCCACTACTCTCCCTTCTGTTTCTTTCTCCTTTTCTTTCTCCTCTGTACTCCTCTTTCTTTTTGCTTTCACTGACTTAATCTCCCTTTTTGGTTGCATTGGTTGCAAGGGGTTGATTGCCAGAAAGGGTTTGCCCACAACCTCCTCTATCAATGGGGGTATTACTGAGGAAAAGCCTCTCATCAATGGCTTTGATCACTATGTCAGTGATTATGGGTGTGATGAGAGGGAGGGAATTTTGAAGGATAGCAACTATTTGCTCAGGAGGGTTCTGTTCTGAGAAATAGTGCCAGAAGCAGAGGTAGGTGGCTGAGTTGTGCGAGTGGCTCAGTGTTGGGAGACCTTCAGATGAAGGTGCCATCTGTGAGGTGGTAGAGGCAGATGGTCTTTGTTCCTTAGAAATTGGCAAGCAGCTCTTTGAGTCTGCTCACCTCTCTTCCAGGATGGTGTTTGGGCGATACATCGTTAAAAGAAGCCCAGGTCATCATCAGTAGATACTGAATCACCTGACCTCCTGATAGGATCAGGATGAACCTGCACTGAGGGAGCTCAGTTGTAGCATGTGCCCCTTTGTCTTGGAACTGGGGACTTCCTGCCTCAGGACTTTGTCCGACATCAGCAGTTGCCTCTGGGAAGGTCTTAGTAATGGTACCAACTACAACCTGATCATATGCTGAAGCAGGAGAAGTGGCAGCCTCACCAGAAGTTCCAATCTCCATTGCTACACTAGGAGAAGGAACATTATAACCCCTAGGCTGTGGTTCTCAGCTGCACTTTGGTCCTCCCCCTCAATGGTAGAAGTGTTCCCAGTAGTAATTGGTATCTGGGGAGGGGGTGAGGAGTGCAACTGAGTCAGCACTTGTGCAACAAGTAATGCAGGACTTTGGGGGTAGGTTGCATGGGGAGATGGGGTAAAAGCAGTCTGCACCTGGGGAGAATGGTGCTATTCAATGGCAATCTCCTCAAATGAGGAAGATCCCAGATTGGTGGATACCCCTTCTATGGTTGCTGCAGGCTCCTTTTGAGAGGAATCCTGAGCGGCTGTGGCTGGAGGAGTCCTTATATCCACTAGGAGGTTATAACCAGTGGATATAGCCTGCGTTTGTGTTGCAGGGGCATCCTCAGGGGACTCATTTCCCTAAGTAGCCTTTTGGTTTTCTTTTGAGTGGGTTTGGTGGGGACTTGATTTGGAGGTGGTGGCTGTTGGTTCCAGCTGCGTGGGTTTGCGCAGCTTGCAACCATTTTGAGTGATTGGTCAGAGTTGTGCCGGGAGTATACTTCAGGCAATACAGCCATAGCAGGGACTCCCAGGCCAACAAGTCCCTCAGCTTGAAGCTGGTTTGCAATTATGAACCGAGGATATAATATCCAACGGTTAGCAGTTTGTTTTTGAGCCATATCCTTGAGCTATGAAAATAGTATATCCGAAAAATTTAAAGGTTGTTGCTCAAGGATGGAGTACATTACCTGCTGCCACCTTGTAGACATTTGATCCCAAGAGGAAGTCTTAGGAGCCAAACAGACATTTACCATGTGAAATATGAGACGTTCAGCATCATGGAAATGTTTCTTCAGTATGGTGGAGGCACTAAGGTTTCCCTCATATCCATGGTGGGCAAAGGATAAATTAGTTGTGCCCTTTGGATATCTAGCAGGAGAAGTGGCATCATCCAGGTGTAGGGTTTGACGAAGTATATCGGGAGTGATGACCACTTCGTGGTTGTTGATGACCGACCGGAGAGACGCTGTGTTGTTCTCCCAGTGGTGAGGGTGACGTTCATCCAAAACAGGCTAAGGGATACGGCATGAAGGATTGGATTGAGAAGAAAGGCCGTTTTGTAGGGTGACTGGACCATAAGATCAATAGCATTATCGAACTTAGCCCAGAATGTCGATTTGGTGAGGTAAGCTACACAGTTGTGTCGCGGTTTGAGCTGCATGGACGCCATTTATGAGAGAGAAGTTTGGAGAGATGAAAGTTAGGTTTGAAGAAGATGAGGCTCTGAAGGATTAGGTCGGATATTTATAGGGTACGGGTTAGAAAACGACTGAAGGGTTTGGTGTTAGTCATCAGTAGTTTTAAACGACTGTTGACATGGTATTACCCTTTCAGACGTTGAAACAGCTGAAGTCGTGGTTTTAGGCATTAGCAGTTAGAAAACTACTGAAGACCATGGTTTTGACTTCAGATGATGAAACAATTGAAGACTTGGTATCAGTCATCAGTAGTTGGGAAACTACTGAAGACATGGTTTTGTCAGCAGTGTTGTAAACAGCTGAAGACTTGGTGTTAGTCTTCAGTAGTTGTGAAACTACTGAAGACATGGCTTTGTCATCAGTTGTCAAAACAGCTGATGACTTGGTATTAGGCATCAGTAGTTGTGAAACTACTGAAGACATGGTTTTGTCATCAGTTGTGTAAATAGCTGAAGACTTGGTGTTAGTCTTCAGTAGTTGTGAAACTACTGAAGACATGGCTTTGTCATCAGTTGTTGAAAAAGCTGATGACTTGGTATTAGGCATCAGTAGTTGTGAAACTACTGAAGACATGGTTTTGTCATCAGTTGTTTAGGATGAAACAGCAGTTGTAGAAACAACTGAAGAGAAAGTTCTCTTCAGTAGTTTTCGTCAATTCATAGCCTTTCAGCTGTTTCATACTGTCCTCAACACTACTCATCAGACTTTGCATCTCCTTTCAGGTGTTTCATAGGACGTCAGTACTTATCTGTTTGTACTGATTTCAATAGTGTACTACATCAGTAGTTGTAACTACATCAGTGGTTTAGAATAGATAAAGTACTTCAGTACTTGTGAGGCATTTAGCCGTCAGTAGTTATAAAAACTACTGAAGGTGAAAGAACTCATCAGTACTTATATGTGACATGGTTACCAATGATCACCAGTACTTTTTACTGAAACATCAGTATTTGTCACTTATTCTAGCGGTAGCATACCAAGCCTTAACACAAGGTTTTGGAAAGTAGAACTATCCAAAGGCTTAGTAAAAATATCGGCAAGCTCATCAGCACTAGGCACAAACTTAGGATCAATCAGACCTTTTTCAAAACAATCCCGAATAAAGTGATGTCTGATCTCTATGTGTTTGGTCCTAGAGTGCTGGACTGGATTTTTGACAATACACAGAGCTGAAGCACTATCCATTAATAATGGAGTCTTAGTCTCTGTAATGCCATAATCCAGAAGTTGGTTCTGAAGCCAGAGTACCTGAGAAGTGCAACTTGCAGCAGCAATGTACTCGGCTTCAGCAGTTGATGTAGCAACAGATGTTTGTTTCTTACTCTGCCAAGAAATCAAACAGTTGCCTAGGAATTGACAACCACCAGAAGTTGACTTTCTAGTTAACTTGCACCCTACATAGTCACTATCTGAAAAGGCAACTAATTTGCAAGAGTGTCTAGTGGAATACCATAAACCCAGAGATTGTGTACCTTGCAAATATCTAAAGATTCTCTTGACTGCAATCAAATGAGACTCTTTAGGAGTAGCCTGAAATCTAGCACAAACACATGTAGCAAACATAATATCTGGTCTAGAAGCTGTTAAATACATCAAGGACCCAATCATACATCTGTAAAGCGTTTCATCAACAGCTTTACCTTTCCGATCAGCATCCAGTTGTGTGGTGTTGCACATGGGAGTAGAACAGGGCTTACAGTTTTGTAAATCAAACTTATTCAAAAGATCTTTTGTATATTTTGACTGATGAATAAAGGTTCCATCAGCCTTTTGTTTAATTTGCAAGCCTAGAAAGAACTGTAATTCTCCCATTGCACTCATTTCAAACCTCTTTTTCATTAATGTTGTAAAATCATCACACAACTGGGGATCAGAGGTGCAAAAATGATATCATCAACATAAATCTGAACAAGTAGCTTATGCTGATCCACCTTCTTAATAAACAAAGTTTTATCAATGGAGCCTCTAGTGAAATTATTCTTAAGAAGAAAAGTAGAGAGTGTATCATACCAGGCTCTAGGAGCTTGTTTCAACCATAAAGAGCCTTATCAAGTTTATACACCCATTCAGGATGTTTATTATCCTCAAAGCCTGGTGGTTGACACACATAAACTTCTTCTTTTATTTTACCATATAAAAAGGCACTTTTGACATCCATTTGAAAAACTTTAAGATTGTGGAATGCAGCATAGGCTAAAAACAATCTGATTGCCTCTAGTCTGGCTACAGGGGCAAAGGTCTCATCATAGTCAATACCTTCTTCTTGTGAAACCCCTGTACAACCAGTCTAGCCTTGTTCTTAACAATAAGCCCATTTTCATCAGTTTTATTCCTAAACACCATTTAGTGCCTATTGCACACTTACCTGGGGGAAGAGGAACCAGTTCCCACACTTGCTGTTTCTTGAACTGAAGTAGCTCAAGCTGCATAGCTTCAACCCATCCATTGTCTCTCAAAGCAACATGGTAGTTCTTTGGCTCTAGCTGGCTGATGAAGAGAGCATAGAAGCAGAAGTTAGACAATTGACTTCTTGTGAAACACCAGCATTGATATCACCAATAATCTGAGACATGGGGTGATTCTTCAGTTCTGATAAACAATGAGATCTGTGCAAGTGTTTGTAGAACCTTCAGAAGCAGCAGTTGTTGATGTAGACTCTTGAAACCAAGAATTAGATGGTAACTCAAAAGATGTAGAGGAAATAGAGATCTCATCAGCATTTGTTGTGGATGGAACTGCTGAAGCTACAGGAACATCAAATTTAGCAGACACAGGCAGTTGGTCACTAAACTTGAATAGGTGAGTATTGATATATTATCATCATCATCATCAATACCACCAGGTGGAAGACATGCTGCTGAAGATGATTTATCCATAGGATCTGCAACAGCTGGAGGTTGATAAGGAACATATTGCAGTATGTCCAAATAACAACTCCACAGGGTTTTGTGGAATCTTGTCCAAAGGAGATTCATTAAACTTCACATGCAAAGTATCTTCAATCTTTGTTCGGCAGTTGAAGACTCTGTATGCCTTGCAAGTAGATGAATAACCAACAAAATACCCTGCATCCACCTTAGGATCAAATTTATGGAGTTGATCCTTTGTGCTGAGAATAAACAGGGACACCCAAATGCTTTGAAAAATGAAATTAGAGGAGCCAAGTGATGGGAACTTCATATGGAGTCTTCATCAACCTCTGATTTCAGCTCTATTCTGCACATAGCAAGATGTGTTACAGCTCAGCCCAAAAGGTCAGTGGCAAACCAGAGTCAGCCAGCATGGCCTTGTTACTGCAGCTTCAATTTCCAGTCAGCCCAGCAGGCAGTGGCGACATGGTTAGCTCAACTGCCTGTTTGTTCTCCTTGGGATGTAACCATAGCTATCCTTTTGATTCCCTTTGATAAGGTATGAATCATCAAGTTATTCTGATTCTGAAATCCTCACATTATCCTACTGGTTCCCTGGAATACTGAATCTTCTCAATATACACACAAAGTGACTAATATCTTCTGAGCAACCTCATCCTTTGGAATGTAGAAAGAAAGTCCATACAACATCTGGAGTAATCATCCACATTACCAGACAGTATTTCTTCTTTGCCATGCTCATCACTCTCACAGGACCAAATAGATCCATATGCAGTAATTGCAAGCAGGCAGTGGACTTAGGCTCTTCAATAGGAGGGAATGAGACTTTGTGCTGTTTTCCTTTTAAACAGAAATGCAGGTTTCATCATAGTGGAACTCCTTTATTGGTAAGCCTCTGACTAAACTATTGTGGATAAGCTGATTCATGTTTTTGAAATTAACATGACCCAGCCTTCTGTGCCACAGTTTAGATTCTTGAGAAGAGGCTTTGGAAAATAGGCAAGGATTGCCTCTGAGATCTATTTTCTTGGAAAGATCTAAGGCATACACTCTTCCTGTCCTGTTGGCTCTGAGGAGAGTGTGATCATCCAACACCTTATCAATCAAATGCAGAACTTTGGATGACAGAATCCTACAGTTTTGACTGGTGAAAAGAGCAACATGGCCTTTATCACACATTTGACTGACACTCAAGAGATTGTACTTGAGATTTTCCACATGATTAACATCATCAAACATGATTTCTCCATTGGAGACAAAACCATTTCCAATGATGTAATCTCTAGCATCATTGCCAAAAGAAACAAACCCCTTCTTTCCTTGAGAGTAGTCATGAAGAAGAGAGCTATTCCCAGTCATGTGCATAGATCCCCCATTGTCTACATACCAGATGCTACTTTGGCGTGTTGGAGAACCCTGCATAAAACAGTCAGTTAGTTTTGGAGACCCAAACCTTTTTGGTTTTGGGCCTGGTCTCATCAACAGATGGTAAACTAACAGGTTTATTGGAAACAACAGCCTGAGAGGAAGAAGATGGTGAAGAAGAGGAATCCTTTGGCTTGGATTTCCTTTTATGTGGTTTCAACATAGGACATCAATTGGTTGACTCTACCCAATAGATGTTGAACCATCATCACCAGCTGTGTCTGATTTTGTGATAAAGCTTTCAGCTCATCAGACACATTGCCAGTGGAGTTTGATAAGTTCCTATGTTGCACCTTCTTCTTCTGAGCATCTCACTGTCACCTGTTTAACCCCTTCCTTTTTGGATTTCTTTGAGGACTTAAGGGTTACAGGATTTGATGTTGCTGATACAAATGTGGTCTCAAACTCAGTTTTCATTTTTACCATTTTCTTTTTAATTTCTTCTTTATGTTTGAGTTTGGAACCTCTTTGTACCAGCAATCATCTGTAAGATGATTGAACAAACCACATACTGCACATGGTTTCTCTCTTCATCTTAGGTGATCATAAACTAAAGAGGTGAAGCAACTGAAGACTTGCTCTTCAGGCTTTGGAAGCATTGTTTGCTTTCTTGACGTTCCTCTTTAGTAGCCGTCAAACTCTTTCTACTGACAGTTTTCTTCTTTTCAGTACTGACAGTAGTTGGAGTTGTGAACTTCAGGTGTTAATCCTGCTCTCTAGTCCTTTCAGGACTGTCAGAATTATCCTGAGTTGATCAATTCATTATTCATGAGTGTTAGAAGTGGAACCATCAACATCAGTTGATAGGTTCTGAGAGGGCTTAGTGCTGACTTCTACTTCTGATTGTGCTGTATCAGAAAGTAGATCACATGATGAGATGGATTGGTTATTACTCTCACCATCAGATTCTACCTCTGCTCTAGGAGTAAAATCTGTAGGTGGAGCAGTGTGATTGTAACCAATGCCAAACTTCACATTGGAAGCAGATTGCTTACTAAGCAGCATTTCAAAACATTTGCATGATTGTACCCATCTATCACACTCTACCTGGGTAACTGCAAGGGTTTCTTTGAGATCTTTATACTTCTCTAGAAGTATCTCTTCCCTAGCCTTATCATCAGTTATTTGGCATTTAAGTTTGTAACTCATCATTCTTATTATTAAGCACAGACTCAAATTCAGCTTTGCTTTTGGAAATTTTTGTTCTAGCTCAATGTTCTTGTTGATTAAAGCTACATTTGCTTCTCTAATAGATGCAAATGCTGCTATGCATGGTTCAGAATATATTTTGGCTTTTGCCTCAGAGGATACCTGTGATACCTTTGATGTAGAGGCATTAGTGGATAACTATCAGCAGAATCCAAAGCCATAAGAGCTAGATTTCCAAAGGGACTTTCACCACCATGTTGACCAGCACCTGAGAACAGTTGTTCATGACCAGACAAGTCATCTGGTAACTGCTCCAGTCAACACAACTCCTGGGGTGAAGAAGCTGTGTAGTTGAGTTTGAGTTTGTTGATGAGATTGGGAAGGTTGTGGTTGAGGCAATGCTTGTGTTGTTGTGCAATTGGAGCTTGAACAGGATTTGGTTGAGGCATATAATACCAGGGATAAGGATATGACATTTGACCCTAGGGAACAAAGTATGCAGGAGATCTTGGATGTGATGATGACCAGAACCAGAAGGATGTTGCCTTCTGTTTTGTGGACTTGTACTAGGAAAAGTCACAAAGGGTGCAGAAGAGTTAGATCCAGTTGATCTACACTCTCTTGCAAAGTGTCCTAGCCTTTGGCATTTGTGACACCCCTCATCTTACTCTTGTCAAAACCAATTTGGTTTTTGCCAGAGAGTCCAGGAAATTTCCTGCCAGATCTCTTATAGAGCTTCTGAGATCTGATATTAATCAATGCCATTTGGCTCAGAATATCCATCTCTTCAAGATCATCATCAGCTATTCCTTTCAGATCATCCATAATGAAGCATAGATTGTCACTATTACTGCCATAATGACTCTCAATACCAACAAATGCATGATCAGAACTATTGAAGAGAAATCAATATGCTCATCAATTGCTTTCAGATGCAACATATTCTGACTCATGACCAACCAAGGCAGTATTCCCTGGTACAAAGTCATCAGTGAGCTTTCCTGATGAGGACAGTTTCCTCTTCTGCTCTATCTCTCTTCAAATGTAAGCAGTTTCCCATGAAGTTGGGTGAGAGATAGGCCATCCAGATTTGCACTGGAGCGTAGGACAATACTGTATGTGTCCCATCTCTGAGGCAGTGATCTGAGGAATCTGTTGTTCATCTGGCTATTGGTGTATTCCTGTTTCACCATTTTCAGCTCAGATATCAAGCAGGAAAAGCGCTCAAACTGTTGAGTCAGTGTCTCACCCTTTCTATGAGAGAATGCCTCATATTGTTGGGCAAGGATTTCTCTGTTGTTTGCTAAGACCTCATCTGTGCCACCGAATTGTTCCTTCAGGGCATTCCAGAGATCATGAGCAGTTTCATGATGCATAAGCCCAGAATAGATTTCATTAGGCAGTGCCATGGCCAGAATTCCATGGGCTTTAGCATCAATCTCAAATAGTTTCCGATCTTCATTAGAGTATTGTTCCTTCTTCTTCGGAACCATTTGATTGGTTTCCAGATTGTTCACCATAGGCTTATGTGGTCCATGTACCATAGATGTCCAACAACCTGAACTGTTAACAGACAGGTGATTAAGCATTCTTCGTTGCCATATGTTATACCCGGTCCTAACCAGCATCGGAGGCTTGGTTGAGGAACCGGTATTGTGAGGATCATTAGAAGGAGTCGTCATCTCAGTTTCAATCAAATTCGATTAAGCTAAAACAGATTTAGAATAAAACACAACAACCAATTGAACCAAAAGAGATCTCAAAGTAAATAAACGAAAGAGACAGAAATTCAATAATCTATAACCAGTTCTTGCGAATACGCTAATTCAATCAAACACAGATATCAATTCGTAGTTTCAATGATCAATTGTTAGATCGATCAATGATTAACCATGCTCTGATACCACTTGTTAGGATTAGTGATCTATGTTTGATTGATTAGAGAGTATAGCAGCGGAAATCGAACAATGAATTAGCCAATTCACAAGAACGAAACGATATTCAATGAAGAACAAAGATGGTTATAGAGAGAGAATTTCTGCAAATATATTTCATTCAATATTCGCTTTCGTGGTAACAGAATGTCACACTTACAATTAGGTCGACACCTCTTTTATATAAGAGATGTGACGTCTGCTGATGTCACTTGATAGTGACATCAAACAGAATTATTACAACTGAAACAGAACTACTGAAGATGTCAAAACAGCTGACATCTCCTTACAAAAATGCTAAGTGTTATCAGTTGTTATAACTACTGAAAAACATAAAACTACTGAAACTACAACGACTGAAGAACAAGCTCTTCAGTCGTTTTACAAAACTACTGAAAGTAAAAATATAAAACTACTGATATCACAACTACTAAAGAAGTACTCTTCAGCTGTTGTGACAAACTACGAAACTTCAGTACTTGATCTTCAGACTTGAACTTTAGATGTTTCATCAGCTGATGACTTCAGTAGATATCATCAGCTGATGTCTTTAGTCTTTGTCTTCAGACTTTGCACATCAGTTGTTGATCTTCAGTACTTGTAAACTCTTCAGCTGTTGTACTTCAGTACTTTGAACTTCACCTTCAGCACTTGTGTTCTTCAGCTGTTCAGCTTCAGCACTTGTGTTCTTCAGCTGTTCAGCTTCAGTACTTGTGTTCTTCAGCTGTTGTACTTCAGCACTTTAGTCTTTAGCTGTTGAAGTCTTCAGCACTTGATCTTCAGCTGTTGAAGTCTTCAGCACTTGTCAAACTGCTGATGAAGCTTTCAGCAGTTGTTGTGATATCATGTGGGACTTAGAGGTTTTCTGATCTTGGCTCATTGGTTCTTTTGGTCCAACATATCAATTGTTAGATCGATCAATGATTAACGCTCTGATACCACTTGCTAGGATCAGTGATCTACGTTGATTGATTAGAGAGTATAGCAGCGGAATTCTAACAATGAATTAGACAATTCACAAGAACAAAGAGATATTCAATGTAAGAACAAAAACGGTTATAGATAGAGAGAATTCTGCAGATATATCTCATTCAATATTAGCTATCGTGGTAACGGAATGTCACAATTACAATTAGGTCGACACCTCTTATATAAGAGATGTGACGTCTGCTGATGTCACTTGATAATGACATCTAACAGAATTTATCACAAACTACTAATAGTTAACACAACTACTGAAGATGTCAAACAACTGACATCTTCTTACAAAAATGCTAAGTGTTAACTATTATTACAACTACTGAAAAAAAACTACTGAAACTAGAACAACTGAAAAACATACTCTTCAGTTGTTTTACAATACTGAAACAAAGAAAACTACTGAAAGGTAAACCATCACAACTACTGAAGAAGACCTCTTCAGCTGTTGTGACGACGTCTGATACTTTGGTCTTCAGCACTTGTGTCTTCAGACTTTGTCTTCAGCACTTGTGTCGTCAAACTTTGTCTTTAGCACTTGTGTCTTCAGACTTTGTCTTCAGCACTTGTGTCTTCAGACTTTGTCTTCAGCACTTGTGTCTTCAAACTTTTTCTTCAGCACTTGTGTCTTCAGACTTGTCTTCAGCACTTGTGTCTTCAAACTTTTTCTTCAGCACTTGTGTCTTCAGATTGTCTTCAGCACTTGTGTCTTCAGTCTTTGTCTTCAGCACTTGTGTCTTCAGACTTTGTAATCAGCTGTTGTCTTTAGCTGTTGTGGTCTTCAGTAGTTGTTGTGACGTCTGTGGGACTTAAAGGTTTTTCTGATCCGGCTCATTGGTTCTTTTGGTCCAACAGTCATTCGTATGAAGTTATTCATGCTTATGGTTCATTCGCATGGGCCATTCGCATGAGAACTTCATTAAGTTAAGTTTGAATGTATTAATTAATAAACATTATGTGTAACAATTCTAACAACCTCAAACCTAACTAATCAATTTAATATCAACTCATTAATGAAATATTAGTCATTACAAATCACAAACAACCAATATCATCATATTAAATTACATATCAGAATCAGACAAACAAGATCTATTACATTTCATATCATGATCTAGGGACATACATGTATCAACAAACTCCCCCTTGGACCTAGATCTCTCTAATCTCTTGCTTTCTGCATAACCTCCTTGTATTTCTTGTACTTCTCCTCTTTTGTGACTCTCATGTGAATCTCAAACACGAAGTAGAGTCGTATAACATTCTGGAACTGGAGAGCTTGTACAATATCTTGCGTATCATAGAACAGTGGCCACTTGTATGGCGTATAGACATCATTTTCCGACAAGTTTGTAAGCCACATTGGGTCGAATATCCTGATTGTATCCATTTGTCCCTCTTTGCTTAAGACTATGACCGATTCATCTGTTTTCCAATCATAGTACCACCACTTAAAATGTGGAGTGAAATCCTGTGGTATTTCCCTTAGTGGGATTCTTGACATTGTGCACAGAGGATTCCACTTCAACACTATTTTAGGCTTGCCAGTAATGGCATCAACCTCAGACCTTCTGATATACCTAGTAGGCTGTTGGGGTCTGAAGTTAACCCACCTGGTGTGGTACTCCTTCTTTAGGTCAGCCGCGAACCAGCCTAACATCTTCCTCGGGTCAGCATACAAAAGCTTTAGTTTGGCCAGCTGGTTGAGCTCAAAACCTGGTAGAGTCTTCAAATCATGTGGGAATCTGAAGTACTCTATGCCCTGTTCTCTCTTAACTGCATATACGTTAACATCCTCAAAATACGCCCATGCTATGATCCTTCCTGACACCTTGTGATGTTTCTTGACTCTATAGAGTTTCGTGTAGGAATCCTTCTTTGGTGTAGTACGTTGGGCTCTAACTTCTTCAAAACATGCAGCCCACTCAGCCTTTCGAATGTCGACATCATCATTTGAGGCTTGGGTTGTGTCTTCTGCTTTCTCTATTTCTTGCTCCATATAGTTCAACACCTCAATAGTATCGCTGACAAGGGATTCACCCAGATTGGGGACCACATTGCCCTCATTGTCAGCGTACTGAGGGTACTCCTCGGCAGTGACATCTTCGATCTCTACATCATCAACATCGTTGAGCTCTTCATCACTAGTCGAATCGCATGTCGGAGCATCTTTTACTATCTCATCTGGATTTAGCTCGAAAAGCTCTGTGAGTTGCTCATTTGATAGATCATGAATTATTTCCCCTTCTTCAGGGGTATAATTCACTGACCTCCTGACAATCCCTTGCAGATCAAGAATCATTGTTAGCTGAGACTTAACCTGCTGAAGGGGAGCAATATCAAACTTATATCTTTGGTAATATTGATCTGTTTGATTTAAACATTCCACACATAAATCATTAGTAACTAATCAAACAAAAAGGCATTAAAGTAATATAAGCATTAAATACATTGTGTTCAATTACATGATTCAAATACAAAAGAAGATAAATACATAAACATCTAATCTTTACTTTTATCTTGTATAATGGTTTCATCACTTGGAGGAGCAGAGGTAGAAGCTGATTGATCTTGTCTGTTCTTTGTCCTTTTCTCTTGACCTGTAGCAGTGGCTGATGCAGGTGCATCCCCTCCTTCTGCTTCTTCATCATCCCCAGTATCACTCTCATCATCCTCATTATTATCTTCATCATCTTCATCTCGGTCTCCTTCCCTGATCTTCAATGACTCCTCTTTAGATCCTTTCAGTTTTAACAGGATAATCTCCCTTGCCTTCTCCAGCTCCTCTATCTGCTTGCTTGATGTGACACTTTGAGCTTGGAGTTGGTCCATCTTGGTGCTCTGAGCAGCCAACTACTGGGCCTGCTCCTCAATTACTCGAGCCTGCTCTACAATTTGGTGAGATTGTGCAGCAGTCAGGTCAGTAAGCTGGCGGATCTGAGCTGCCTTTTCCTCATCAGCCGCCAGTAAGCGCATCACCATTCTGTTAAGCGCTGACAACTGTTCCTCTACCCCGATTGGAGGTAGAGGAGATCTATAAGTGTGTGAGGGATAGGCTGAGGGTATTGATTGGTATGAAGTGGTGGTGGAGGTGGCTGTAGTGAAGAAAGGTCTGTATAATGGTGGTGGTGATGAGGGAGTAACGGATGTGGTGGTGGAGGGAAACTATGCTGTGGTGGGAGGTATGGTGGGGGCTGTGGTAGATGTGGTGGATGTGGTGGATGTGGTGGATGTGGTGGATGTGGTGGCTGTGGTGGATGTGGTGGCTGTGGTGGATGTGGTGGATGTGGTAGATGTGGTGGTGAGGAAGGTCACCCTACGCTTCTTCTTCTTCTGGCCATGGGGTTTAGCCATTCTCTTCCTCCTTGTTCCAGTTGAGGTGGAAGCTCCCCCTACAACCCTGCCTGTGGACCCCGGAGCATAGCTTGGGTCAGTATCTGTATCTCCGGAGTCTCTCGGGTGTTCACCAACCACCCTTAACCCATGTTCTGTGGGAACAACTTTCCTTCCCACAGTTCGTGTAAGTGGCTCCTTATCCGATTCATCCTCCTCCTCCGCGCCAAGAACAAAATCCTGATGAAATCCCACTGACTCATTACTTCTCTAGCTGTGATGGACACTGGAGGTACATAATCAAACACAGTGCCTCTGAGTGGACTAGGCATGTCGTCTCCAGCATCCCCACTGTCATCGTCATTTGAGTCATGAGTGGGTAGAGCTATTTGTTCCACATCAGAGTCACTATCCTTGTGACGCCACTTTCGCTTTGCGGGTGCCACGTAGTCATCTCGGGCAAGATGACCAAACAACCTCCTGACAGGAGGCTTCACTTGCTTTCCCCTGTACACTTTCATCCTTCCCAAGGTAGTGTCATACATTACCTCCAAGAATACCTCATCCTCCTTTTCCTTTGCAGAGAGGGAAGCTTCTGATCTATGATCATTTGCATAAATCTCGGGTACATACAGAAGGCTTCCTTCCCTTTCCCCTTGATGTTCTCCACCAGATAGGTGAAGATCATCTTGGAGAAGCTGAACGGATGGTTCAGCACCAAAGCAACGTATGCGTTCTGCATCTGGTCAAACAGCTCATCAAAACCACCTTTTCTTGAAGCCATGCACTTGAGCAGCACGTGTGCAAGATATTTAAATTGGGGATAGAGGTTACTGTTGTTGAGTACCCTAGAATTGATGTCCCCATAGTATTTGGCTCTGAGAAAGCATCCTCTGACAGTGAGAGGGTGTAAACAGGTTGGACAGTCAGCGTCATCCCCCAATTGTAGTACAATCCTTAGATCCTCCTCTGAAACGGTAATAGCCACTCCAAATATGGTACTTCTGTTGCAGTGAGGCTCACATGATCTATCAACTGTAGCGCCTTCCCTGAAGGCTTGTTGAATGGATCGATACAGAGTGCAGGGAGTAGATATGGCATGTGCAATCCTCGATCTCAGTAGGAATGTCATTATGCCAGAGAAATCAGCAGCGTTTCTGGATGTTAAGCCCAGATGAGCACATATATTGTGCTTTGTGCCCATAATCCATCTACTCGCCATCTGTTACACAAAGATTGTAAACATTAGTACCATTGACTAAGAAAGTCATGAAATCCTTAAGCTTGAAGAAAATCTTTATGTCATGCGATTGAGATTGTGCGACTGAGTTCAGGCGTGCGATTGAACCGTGCGAAAGGGGTTCGGTCGTACAATTGAACCGTACGAATGGGATTCAGTCGTGTGATTGAACCCATACGTACCTCTGAGTGTGCGACTGGGCTCCTACGTATATACCCTCATGCGGTTACACCAGTCATGTGACTGAACTTCATACGCATGGTTCAGTCATGCGTATAAGCAGTTTGAGCCCTTCAGTCGTGCGACTGAAGTTCATCACGCTGTCCATTCGCATGAAGAACAGACTGTTCAATTCAAAATTACTTTTTCACCATTTTTGAGTTTTAGACATCGTTATCTGGTTCATTTGACTCGCATTCATTCTTAAACCACCTAACATTGTTACTTTCGTTTGTTTGAGTCATTTAGGTAGTTATTTAGTCACTTAAGTCTCGGTTACTTTGCGAGTCTGAATGTAACGTGTTTTTCATCAAATTTAACGTTATGGGAGTGCATGTATACAGTAAATTACCTGTAGAGTCGATGTATTTGGTCAGTAATCAAGAAACAGGGGTTTTGCGATCAATTGAAATTTTTGCAGAGTTGGGTTAATACGTGCGATTGAGGGTGATTTTTGAAGGTGGTGAGTCTCTGCGACCGACTCCCCTTCTATTTATATTAACCCTAGATTCAATCGTGCGACTGAGCTCATACGTACCTTTCAGTCGTGCGAGTGGGACTCAGTTGTGCGATTGGTTCAATCGTCCTTCTTCAGTCGTCCGACTGAATCTCAGTCGTGCGACTGAACCACTCATTCTCCCTTAATCATCAGACTGGGCCAATCGTATGGGCTATTCGGTGGAATAGTCCATATTCATGGTCTATTCGTACGAATAGCTTCCATTCGTATGATTGGTCCATACGGATGGTCCATTCGTGCGAATAGGTCATATTTATTAACTTTTCTGCCAATTTGAATATTTAACTTTTAAAATCCCTTTAGTTTCAGAAATTTACGTTATGAGCAGTTGATCATCTTAGACATGATCGTTTTGACTTGAAAACCCTTTTATCACCTCAGACGTGACTGATTTAACTTTTAATACATATGTGGTCATCTCAAACATGACCCTTTAGTGACTTGATCCCTTACTGATTTTCCTGATGTAATCCGACAAACAACCAACTAAAACAACTGAGTAAATTTGAAATTAAACTAAAGACTAAAATTTGTTTTTGCTTTTTGTGAGAGATAAGTCCTGAGATGGAAATCTACTGGATTTGGTTCCGAATAGACCGCTTCAACTTAGATTGACCATACCTGGACAATTCCATTTTGGAATCATACAGGCCGTTCAAATCACTTGGACTTGTTATCAAAATCTTTTGATGCTCAATTCTTGGTGTTCATCCAGAGTCATTTGCAACTTTAGGAAATCATATTGAAGCTCTTAGTTTACCACATTGAATCAAGCTTTCAAGAATTGCAGTCACAATGATTGTCAATATGTTTGTCCACTTAAATCCATACACAGACTTTTGACCCAAACTGGTGATCGTTTTAGGTTTAATTATTTCAACTAACATTTGGGATCCTACACTTATATGGTAAGCAACATTCCTCAGGAGCTTTTGAGCGGTCTACGGGTATTATTACAAGGAGAGACTATTCTTAGAGCTTTCAAAGAAAAGCCAGTCCTTAGGTCAGTGCCATCGCACAGCAAGAGGCGGCAAACAACAATGAATTCTAGAATATCTAGGCTATGCTTATCCTCAGGTCAGTGCCATCGCACAGCAGAGAGGCACACAACCTATCTCCTTGTTAGAGCAGCTTATTTTTATGTTGCACCAAATGCACCAATAACATAAGTCATTAGCTTGATAGCATTTTTATTTCATTTTTTTGTGCTTTGCTCTATTTATGGTCATCCGCACACAATTTTGGCGTTTACATGCTCATTACCCCTTATTGGAATATAGTTGATTGTGTTAACCAGTGATAAGATGGGAGCCCACAGTCAGTTGAACCACTTAGTTTGATCTTGAGATCACCAGTCAGGTCTAATCATCTATTATGTTGAATCTACCAACATATCAATTGTGGTCTAGCAACCTCTAGGTCTACTCTCATTGTGTTACCTTAAGAGTTACCAGTTTTTCTATCATCTTCCCTTTTATATTGCTTAGACAACACAGACTTATACTTTGAATTATGCACCTTTACTAGATTAAAATTTCAAGGTCCCTCTTGATTTGTTCCTGTGTACTATCATATTCTTTATATCAACAGATACGATCTACCTTATATCAGCTTTCCACTCCTTCTACCTTTTCTTTTTTTTTAATAATGTTAACTTGCGACTTATTCTCCCCCTAAAATGCTAAAATCATAACTGGTTTAATTATTTTAGGATTTTAATATCAGCAAAATAACATGAGTTTAAATTAAACATACTAAAAGAAATCAATAAATAAATAAAAGAAAAAATCAGCTAACCTACATCAGACTACACATGATCATCATCAGGAATAACATCACTTTTCTTTTAACGCCGTTGACCTCTAGCAAATATTGAAAACGTGGTTTATCAAGGCTGTAGTGTAGAGGTCAGCGCGTTGAAAATCAGTATTATTTTTACCACATCAATTAAGTTCTTTTCAAAATAGTCTCTGAAATGGTATTTAATACCGATATGTTTGGTCTTAGGATGTTGGACCGGATTTTTAGTTACTGCAATTGCAGCAGAGTTATCAACACAAATAGGAGTAGAGGAGAACTTTAAACCGTATCCCGCATTTGCTGTTGAATCCAAATGATTTGTGAATAGCAACTTGCAGCAGCAACATATTCGGCTTCACAGGTGGACAATGCAACCGATGTCTGTTTCTTACACTGCCAAGTCACTAGTCTTCTCCCAAAGAATTGACACCCTGCGGATGTAGACTTGTAGTTCATCTTGCAGCCTCCGTAATCCGAGTCACTATACGCCGAGCTGAGCCAAAATCATCATCATGAGGATACCACAACCCAAGTGTGGTTGTACCCTTTAGATAGCGAAAAATCCTTTTGACCCATTAGATATTGACCTTAGGTTTAGCCTGATATCTAGAACATAAACATGTAGCATACATGATATCAAGTCTTGAGGCAGTGAGATACATGAGGGATCCAATCATTCCTCGTACATGTGGCATCTACAAGATCTCCATTGTCATCAGGTGCTATGTCGTGATTCGTAGCAAGTGGAGTACCAGCAGCAGATGCATTCTCCATGTCAAAGCGATTGAGAATGTCTCCTACGTACTTGGTCTGATGTAGAAAGATCTCATTTGGTGTTTGATCCAACTGTAGCTCGAGAAAGAACTTCATCTCCCCCATAGCACTCATCTCAAACTCTTTCTTAATAACTGCTTCAAACTCTTTGCATAACTCTTCGTTCTTTGAACCAAAAATTATGTCATCAACATAGATCTGTACGAGCAGTAGGTCGCCATCTTTTTCTTGAATGACAACGTGCAGCAATGACTCCCCTGCGAAAGCCACGTTTCACAAGATGAGTCGAGAGTTTCTCATACCAAGCTCTTGGAGCTTGATGAAGCCCGTATAATGCCTTGTCGAGCTTGTAGACTTTATCCTGATGATAAGGATCTTCAAATCCCTCGGGTTGACTGACATAGACTGTTTCTCTGATTTCCCCATGAAGGAATGCACTCTTCACATCTAACTGATAGACTTTAATCTTCATGTACGATGCATAGGCAAGGAAGATACGAATGGCTTCCATCCTTGCCACAGGTGCAAACACCTCATTGTAGTCAATTCCCTCGACTTGGCGAAAACCTTGTACTACAATCGAGCTTTGTTCCTGATAATGACCCCTTGGTCATCCTTCTTGAATTTCAAGACCCATTTGGTGCCAATTAATTTAGCACCTTTAGGTCTATCAACCAGAGTCCATACACCTAGCTTCTTGCATGGCACTCACCCACGCCTCATCATTTAGTGCATCACTGACGTACTTTGGCTCAAACTGTGAGACAAAACACCGATAAGCACCATCATGAATATATCCCTTTTCCATAACTGAGGCGTAATCAACTGAGTATAGCTGATTTCGGGTTTGCACTCCCGATCTGGCATCCCCAATGACATTGTTTAGGGGATGATAGACGTTTAGTCGTGATCCTGGGGTGGTAGGAACAGCTACCTCAGAGCCAAGATTATGAACATTTGGTTCTGCATCTGAGGTAGTTGGAGTTTGAGGCTCTGAAGTCGAAGGTGCACCACTGATAGATGCTTGTGGACTTTCACGAACTGGAACAGTTCCTCCTGACTGTTCTGGTTATCTTCTTCAGCGTCATCTTCAGAGGAGGAGTCACTGTCGTCGACTACTCCCCCTGACTGAGTAGATGATTTTCCCTGTGAGCTAGATGTTGGTGTATTCAAGATATCATACATCATTCGTGTAGCTAATTCATCATCCGAGGGAGAGAGAGATGTTGAAGGACTTGAAGAATCCATCATAGTCGAAAAAGTAGCGGGTCCTTTGCCATAGGTGGTGTGGTATATCGCTGAACGTCAACATTACACCACACTTCTACTAGACCCGTTGAGTTGTTGTAAACTTGCTTGTTTGGTATGTTGTCCGAGAAAGAAGCCTTCATCTGCCTTCTCGCTGAATTTACCCTCTTGTGTCTTCTTCAGAAGTGTGCACGGCGCGGAAAATGGTTCGAGATACTCCAAGTTCGGTTTGCGTCTTTGTAGGAGCTCGTAACATGTCTTTCTGTGGCGCTTGACTATCAGGACTCGATTCAGTGTATAACATGCATTCGCCACCGCCTCATTCCAGAATTTGATAGGCAGTTTCGAGTCTGCCAGCATATCCGTGCTGTCTCTATCAAGCTTTTCTTCTTTCTCTCAGCAACGCCATTCATCTGAGGTGTGTAGGCAGAAGTGAATTGATGCACAATTCACTTTTCCTTGCAGTATGCCTCCATCCACTGGTTCTTGAATTCCGTTCCGTTGTTTAAGCGTACTTGTCTAACTTTCAGCTTGTAGAGAGATTCCAGTGTGGTTACCAACTCCTTGAATGATTCAAATGTTTCTGATTTGGATTTCAGAAACATTACCCAAGTGAACCTTGAGTAGTCATCAGTGACCACAAAACAGTACAAGTCCCCTACAATGCTCTTTGTACTGACTGGACCAAACAGATCCATGTGAAGAAGTTCAAGAGGTAGTTCTATTGAATGAACTTTCTTTTCCGTATGAGACTTCTTTGTCTGTTTGCCTTTCTTGCAAGCTACACAAAAGTCAGGAAGCTGGAAGTTCTTGACATTAACTCCTCTCACCAGATCTTTCTGAATCAAGTGATTTATCTTCCTTTGACTAATGTGTCCCATTCTCCTATGCCAGGAGATGGAATCTTTTCAGTAGCTTTGGATAGAAAACACTGAACCTCATGATCCATTGTAGAAGCTGTTGACAGATCCAAGACATAAAGATCTTTATATCTTGAAGCAGTCATCAGAACTTGGTCCTCTAGGATCACGTAGTCTTTCTTTAAGACGTAACACTTCTTGTTGTTGAAGATGAATTTAATCCCTTATAACATATTTGGGAAATAGAAAGTAAGTTATTTTGTAGTTGTTGAACATAGTTCACTTTATCAAACTTAACTTTCTGATTCCCCACTTCGCCCTGTGCTGTGATATAGCCACCCTTGTTTCCAGCAAACGAAACATGACCTCCTTTTATTTGCTTGACGTTTGATAAAAGAGCCCTGTTCCTGTCATGTGCCTGGATGCTCCCCTGTTTACTATCCACGTGTTAGCTTCAGCATTGTATCGAACACCCTGCACACACAATGTAAAGGATTAGTTTGGGTTAGGAACCCAAGCCTTTACTGGCTTGGGTTTCCCAGAGGCATCACACATCATAAATTCTACCCATTGACCCTTAGAGGATGAGGGTAGCTCAGGTTCTTTCTTGTCATTATTATCAGACACTGAGGATGTCTTCTCCATCCATAATCCAGATTTGTGCAATGCCTGCTTGTGATAAACAGTCGACTGACTTACAGGTTGAATTTTAGGTTCACTAGTTCTTCTAGGTGGAGTCAGAGACATCCTCGGAAGACCTAGGCTTTGAAACCTGAAGTTCAATCTTCTTCCTAGGTGTCTGATAGAAGTGACAATAGGAAGCAATGTGTCCATATTCACCATAGTTGTAGCACAACCTGCTATCAACTTTATGATTAAACTTTCTTTGTGGAGAAGTGTGTGACACTCCAGTAACATTACTCACCTAGGTTTTGACTCTGGTTCTTTGGTTGTTTTCTCTGGTTTAACAAAGTTAACTCTTTTCACCTGTTTAACCTCCTTTTCTTTTTGGTTAATAGGTTTTTGACTTGAAGTATGTGAAAGATTTACCTTAGAAGTCCTTTTACATTCTGATTTGACTCTGTTTGATCCTGACTTTAAGTTAACCCTTTCAAATTCCTTTTCCAGATTAACACAAGACAATTTATCCTTTTGTTTGTTTCCAGAGTCAATAGATGAACATAAGGAATCTGGATTAGTAACAAGAGGAGTAGACACCACATGATCCTTGATGGGATTACTATTTATTGGTCTAGTCTTAGTGTTCATCAAAGTCTCAGGTAGTGGTGGAACCACTTTATAACCCAATCCCTCCCCGTTGTTCCTTTCTCTCACTAAGTGTTGGACTATATGTGAAGAACTAGTCCAACTGTGCAGTTTATGTTTTAATGAGTTTACTTCTACTTCTAGAACTGCATTTTTCTTCTTAGTGTCTTCTAGGGAGTTTAGATAATACCTAATGTCATTAGCTTGGTTAAAGGCAACTACTACGGTTTCCCTAAGCTGTTTAGTGAAAAGGTCTATCTTTTCTTTATAACTATGCTCATTTTGTTTTAATACCCTATTAGCCTCAGTGCACAGTTGCAAATCTTTTACTAAGTTATCATTATGATCTAATAACCTAGCAAATTTTTCATCTATGCTATTCCTAAAAGTATCACAATCAGAACAAGCATGATTATCACACATTTGGTCAGTAGTACTTACCTGAGTTGATTCAGTAGAGTTAGCCATCAACGCAGCATCAGATGTCTCTGGTTCTGGTGATTCTGTCTTTTCTTTCTCTGACATGGTAGTCTCCTCTTTAGGCTGGTAACTGACCTCGGTTGCAGTTGCTTCTTCACTATGTGACATCTCTATCTGAACTGCTAGATCTCCTTCACTAGCGGAATCACTGTCAATATCTTCTACACTTGCAATGTTTGATTCCCCTGGTGAGACAAACCTAAAGCTCCAATCCTGTCCTTCATCATCATGAGCAGTCAAGGCTTTTGGATCCTTGCTTGATGAAGTAGAACTGGTAGCTTGCTTGTCTTGACGAGTGAAGGACGAGAATGGGTTCCCGTTACCCGTCTTCTTAGGCTTGACACATTCTCTTTTGAAGTGTCCCTTCTCTCCACAGTTGAAGCAGGTCACTTTGCTCTTGTCAAAGCCAAATATGGTATCCTTAGTAGCTACCAAGTTCTGTCCGGTTTGTTTTACAAACTTCTTTGCCCTCCGGACAGCACTAGCTAAAGCCCACATTATATCCATCCTCTCAAGCTCCATTTCGTCCACCTGCTCGTAGTCCTCGTCTACCAAATGGCAGTTTCCTATCTTCCCAGCAACAAGTTCATCATAAGAATGGACCATTGCAGCCAAAAGATCCATGTGTTCTCGAGTTACTTCCGCTGTCACATTTCCGAGATTCTCGGTCTTCAGTTTAGTAGCACTTGCTTCGGATCCAATATAGTGTGAACAAGAAAGTCCCGATGTGTCTGATCCTGAAGGAGATGCATGTGAAGGACCCGATGAGCTAGACACAAATGCAATCTGGAGAGGTGCTCCAGATGTCTTAGCTTGAGGCGTGGCATTGTATAAGGCTGGATTTTGATTGTATGAAGACTTTTGAGCTTTGTACTTCATCCTAAGTGACTCTTCTCGCAACTTAAGAATGAAGTCATTAATATCCAGTTTTGCCAGCATCCCATTCTGTCTAAGATTAGACACGAATGAATCCCACTTTTCAGGCAATCCGTCTGCAAAATTAGTAACTTTCTTTTCCATGGTAGTAGCCACCCCATGTGTATGCAGTTCACTCATCAGATGGTAGAATCTATCTATAACATCGTCCAAACTCTCATTTCCCATCGATAAGAAGTTATCGAATTCCTTCTTTAACTCCTTAGCCTTGTTCGCCTTAACGAAGCATTCCCGTCGTACCTCTTTTCTAGCTCATCCCAAAGTTTCTTGGACTGCTTATTTTTTGAGTACTGGTGGAATATGTCTTTAGGAATAGATTGTGTTATCAATGCATAAACTCTTTTTTCTGCATTGTATTTGACTTTCTGCATGTCCGTCATTCCTCCTAATGTTAGCTTAACTCCATCAGCTCCCACCGGTGTACTATATCCAATCTCGATGGCTTCCCACAGATTCGGATCCACTCCGTTGAGGTAGATCTCAAAACGTTATTTCTAGTGGGGAAACTCATCTAACGTCAAGAGCTTTGGTGGTTTATTATGATTACCCACCTCACTCTCAAGCAACAGCGGGTTCTGTATCCTAGAGTCCTTTCCAGCAGTAAAGGCTGACATTTGATCTTCCACTGCGAATAACTTTAAGTCTAATAACTTTAAGTCTAATAAAACAAATTGTCACTGGGGCGACTGAAAGGTGCGAATGGTCTAGTCGTGCGTATGAACTCTACGACTGGTTCAATCGTGCGACTGAACTAAGTGATTAGCTCAGCCGTGCGAATGAATCTGATGCGTATGAACAGTATGCCCGAAAGGTTCAATCGTACGAATGGAGATGCGACTATGTCCAATCATGCATCTGAGCAATGCGAATGAGGTCCAGTCATGCGAATGGCTCACTCGTGCGACAGAAGCTGCTGTTTTGCGAAAATTTCTAGGTTAAACGTGTTTTAGCCGTAAAAATTCGAACTTTCGCAAGTTCTAATTGCCTAAGTCCGTAGAAACCAAACTTTTATTAGCAGGGAACGTCCAAGATCACTTTTGACACTAAAGATTGCGTTTTTAGTGCAAAAACACAAGCTTTTTATCAATATTGATTGAATCACACGTAATCAAGAGCCTCGTGCTCTGATACCACTTGTTAGGACCTGGTATTTGAACGAAATACCTAGAGATTAGCATGTGAACCAGATCAAATAGTGCGGAATCCTATTTGATTGGCGATCCAATTAGTGAGAACACACGAAGAATCAATCAAGAATTGAAACTAACGTTAGAAATCGATTGGGAATCGATCTAAAGTGTTCTATGAACTTGGAGAACGAATTGGGAGGCTTCTGGACGGCTAGGGTACGTCTGGAATCATAATTAATCAAAAGCTCTTATTTTTCACGAATTGGGTTATATTTATAGGTTGGTATTATTCAATCGTGCGACTGAACCATTAGCATGGTTCAGTCGTGCAATTGAACCATGCGGTTGATTCATCTGCACGACTGAGTGTTTAGTCGTGCGACTGAGCCAATCTTATGTTACAATCATACGACTGATCCAGTCTCCTGGTTCAGTCGTGCGATTGAGTCATTCATATGAAGTTATTCATGCTTATGGTTCATTCGCATGGGCCATTCGCATGAGAACTTCATTAAGTTAAGTTTGAATGTATTAATTAATAAACATTATGTGTAACAATTCTAACAACCACAAACCTAACTAACCAATTTAATATCAACTCATTAATGAAATATTAGTCAGTACAAATCACAAAGAACCAATATCATCATATCAAATTACATATCAGAATCAGACAAACAAGATCTATTACATTTCATATCATGATCTAGGGACATACATGTATTAACAAACACTAGCATTGATATCACCAAATGATCTAAGACATGGGGTGATTCTTCAGTTTGATACTCAATAAGATCTGTGCAAGTGTTTGTAGGTGATTCAGCAGCAATAGATGTTGATCTAGACTCTTCAAACCTAGAATAAGATGGCAATTCAAATGAAGTAGACGAATAAGAGATCTCATCAACATTTGTTGTGGATGGAACTGCTGAAGCTACAGGAACATCAAGGTTAGTAGACTCAGGTAGGTGATCACTAAACCTTGCATTTGTATCACCAGATGAATGACTAGTTGCAGGAGATGATGGATTCACAGAATCTGCAACAGCTGGAGGCTGATAAGGAAGATATTGCAGTATGTCCAAATCAAATAGCTCCATAGGGTTTTGTGGAATTTTCTCCGTTGGAGATTCATTAAACTTTAAATGGAAGGTTTCTTCAACTATCTTTGTTCTGCAATTAAAAACTCTGTATGCCTTGCAAGTAGATGGATACCCAACAAAGTACCCTGCATCCACCTTTGATTCAAACTTCTGAAGTAGATCCTTTGTGTTAAGAATATAACAGGGACACCCAAATGCTCTAAAGAAGGAAATCAGAGGAGCCAAATGATGTAACACTTCATAAGGAGTCTTCATCAACTTCTGATTTACTAACACTCTATTTTGCACATAGCAAGCTGTGTTGACAGCTTCAGCCCAAAAGGTTAGTGGCAAACCGGAATCAGCCAACATTGACCTTGCGGCTTCAATAAGGGTCCTGTTCTTTCTCTCCACCACTCCATCTTGTTCAGGAGTTCTTAGAATGCTATACTGCCTCTTGATTCCCTTAGAGAAATAGAATTCATCAAGTGTGTGGTTTCTAAATTCTGTGCCATTATCACTCCTCACACGCTTAACAGAAAGGGAGTACTGCTTTTCCACATGCAACACAAAGTAGATGATGATTTGACCAGCCTCATCTTTTGAATGTAAGAAGAAGGTCCATACAATTCTGGAATAATCATCCACAATTACCGGACAGTATGTTTTCTTTGCATTGCTCATCACTCTTACTGGACCAAAAAGATCCATATGCAGTAATTGCAAGCAGGCAGTGGAATTTGGTTCTTCTATTGGAGGAAATGATACTTTGTGTTGCTTTGCTTTTAAACAAGCAGAGCAGTTGTCATCACATTTGAACTCCTTTAGTGGCAGACCTCTCACTAAACCATGATGGATAAGCTGGTTCATGTTGTTAAGATTCACATGACCAAGCCTTCTGTGCCATAGTTCAGATTCTTGAGGAGAGGCCTTGGAGAATAGACATGGATGGCCTTTTAGATCAATTTTCTTTGATAATCCTAAGGCATATACTCTTCCAATCTTGTTGGCCTTCAGGAGAGTATGTTCATCCAATATCTTGTCAATCATTCTCAAAACATTGGAAGAGAGAATTCGACAGTTTTGACTGGTGAAAAGTGCAACATGCCCTTTATCACACATTTGACTAACACTCAACAAGTTGTACTTGAGATTCTCCACATGGTTAACATCATCAAATCTTATCTCACCATTTGACACAAAGCCTTTGCCAATGATGTAACCCTTAGCATCATTACCAAAAGATACAAATCCCTTCTTTCTTTGAGAGTAGTCATGAAGAAGAGAACTGCTTCTTATCATATGCATAGATCCTCCATTGTCCACATACCGGATGCTTCTATGGCATGCTGAAGAACCCTGCATTTGCACAACAAAGTAGTTAGCTTTTGAGACCCAAACCATTTTGGTTTTGGGTGTGTTCTCATCAACAGATTTTATACTAACTGATTTGTCATGATTAACAGCCTCTGAAGGTGGAGATGGTGTTGAAAAGGATTCCTTTGATTTTGTCTTAGTTTTCCTTTTCAGTGGTTTAATCACACGTACATCTATTCAGTTAACTCTCCCCAACAGATGCTGAACCATCATAACAAGTTGTGTCTGATTGGCTGTTAAAGCCTTCAGTTCAACAGACATATCATTACTTGTTTTTGATTGGTTCTTGTGACTCACCATGTCCTCCTTTTTGAAAGACACAGACTTAGTCTAGTGTATTGATATTCCATGAGCAATACTTTCAGCTGTTTTATGATAAACCCCTTCCTTTTTTTTAGATTTTTGTAATAACTTTGGGTTATCAGTTTGAGATGTTTGTGGCACAAACATGGTTTCAAATTCATCTTTCATTTTATTAATTTTCTTTTTAATGATTTTATCTTTCTTGAATGTTGAACCCTTTCTGTACCAACATTCATCAGTGAGATGATTGAATAGACCATATATTTCACATGGCTTTTTCTTCATCTTCTGTTGTTCAACTGCTGAAGAAGATGAAACTACTGAAGGTGTGTTCTTCAGTACTTTCTTCCTCTCAGTACTTATGTTAAGTACTGAAGGATTTGTAACAACTGAAGACTTGTTCTTCAGAAGTTTTCTATCAGTACTTTTGGATTTCATGATAGACTCTTTAGCAGTTGTCAATCCATGTTTGTTTTCATTTGGTTTGAAATGTTCTTCAGGTGTTGTTACTTGCTCTTCAGTACTTTGAATACTTTGTGAGACAACACCTGAAGTGCTCAACTTTTCTTTGATCATGTGTTTATCAGCAGTGAGACCATTAGCAGATTGATTAGCTGAGGTACTATTACTGACTTCATCCTTTGATTTTGCATTATCACTTGAGGATGAGACACATGATGATGTGGTTTAGGAATTGCTTTCACCTTTAGATTTTACTTCTGTCTTGGGAGTAAAATCTGTAGGAGGTACAGTGTGGTTATACCCAATCCCAAACATCACATTTGAAGCTGTTTGCTTACTGAGAAGCATTTCAAACCCCTTGCAGGATGTTACCCAGCGTTCACACTCTACTTGAGTAGTTGCAAGTGTTTCTTTGAGATTCTTATGATTCTCTAAAATGACCTCTACCTTTGCCTTTTCATGAGTGATTTGGCATTTTAATTTGTAAATCTCATCATCTTTTTCCTTTAAAACAGACTCAAACTTAGCATTTCTTTTGGAAATCACTTTCTCTAGTTCAAGATTTTGATTAATTAAAGCTACATTTGCTTCTCTAACTGAGACAAAAGCAGCTATGCATGACTCAAAACAGAACTTGGCCTTAGCCTCAGAAGATACCTATGGTACCTGTGATGATGAAGCATTTGAGCATGAACCATCAGTAGACTCCAGGGACATAAGAACAAGATTTCCAAAAGGATTTTCACCACCATGTTGACCAACACCAGAAAACACTTGTTTAGAATTACCAGAAAGATCATCTGGTAAGCTACTCCAGTCAACAAGTCTAGGTGTGAAAAAGCTTTGATGTGATTGAGATTGAGATTGTTGATTTCATTGAGATGGTTGAGGCTCAGGTAGGGCATGTGGTTGTTGAGCTATGGGTACTGGAACCTGATTGGACTAAGGCATGTAAAAACAGGGATAAGGATATGGAATTTGACCTTGAGGAACAAAATATGCATGAGATGATTGAATTTGTGAATGATGACCAGAACTGGTAGAATGTTGCCCTTTGTTTTGTGAGCTATTGCATGGAAAGGTCACAAAGGGTGCAAAAGAGTTAGATCTAGATGATCTACACTATCTTGCAAAATGTCCAAGTCTATGGCACTTGTGACATCTCAACTTGCTCTTGTCAAAACCAACTTTGGTTTTTCCAGAGAGACAAGGAAATTTTGTACCTGTCCTTTTGTAAAAATTTTGAGATCTGATATTGACTAATGCCATTTGGCTCAAAATATCCATCTCTTCCAAATCATCATGAGCAATTCCTTTCAAATCATCCATCAAAAAGCACAAATTATCACTACTACACCCTGAATTACTATCAACACCTACAAAAGCAGGATCTCCACTGTTTGAAGAGAAATCTATATGCTCATCATAAGAACTTTCTGATGCAGCATATTCTGATTCATGACCAACCAGAGCAATATTCCCTGGTACAAAGTCATCAGTGAGCTTCCCAGATGAAGCCAGTTTCCTTTTCTGTTCTATCTCTCTTTCAAATGTTATCAGTTTCCCATGAAGTTGAATGAGAGATAGATTGTCCAGATTTGCACAAGAGCGTAGGACAATAGTATATGTGTCCCATCTCTCAGACAGGGATCTGAGGAATATGTTGTTCATCTGAATGTTTGTATATTCATGTTTAACCATTTTCAACTCAGATATCAAACAAGAAAATCGCTCAAACTATTGAGTGAGTGACTCACCCTTTCTATGAGAGAATGTCTCATATTGCTGGGCAAGGATCTCTCTATTGTTTGCCAATACCTCATCAGTTCCTCCAAATTGTTCTTTCAAAGCAACCCAGAGGTCATGAGCAGTTTCGTGATGCATAAGTCCATAATAGATTTCATTTGGCAATGCCATGGCCAAAATTCCATGGCTTTAGAATCAATTTCAAACAGTTTCAGATCTTCATCTGAGTATTGCTCTTTCTTCTTTGGAACCATCTCATTGGTTTTCGGATAACTCACCATAGGCTTATATGGTCCATGAACCATAGATTTCCAACAACCTGAACTGTTGACAGACAGGTGATGGAGCATTCAGCGTTGCCATATGTTATACTCACTCCTAACAAGCATCGGAGGCTTTGTTGAGGAGCCAGTATTGTGAGGATCATTGATTGATGTAGCCATTTTCACCAATTCAAACAGGTTCAATGAGATTTTAACAAATCTAGATCGAAAAATCAACAACACAGTTTGAAACAAGACGAATCTCAACTTAATTCACCAGAAGCAACGGAAAATCAAACCCTATAACCAATACTTGCAAATTTGCTAATTCGATCAAACTTAGATATGAAAAGAGCACTTTCAATGATCAATTATTAAATCGATCAATGATTAACCAGCTCTGACGCCATTTGAAAGGATCGGGATCTAGTTTAATCAATTAGATTAAGATTTGCAGCGGAATAGCACAAGAATTAGACGAAATTTAAGCAAGAATAATATGAATATTCAATCAAACAGTGACGGTTATAGAGAGAGAAAGTTTTCTGCAAAGAGAATGTTTTCATTCACGCACACGCTTCAGTTACAAGGAAATTAGGTCAACATTCCTTTTATAAAGGAATTTGACATTAGCTGACGTCACTTGATAGTGACAGCCAACTGATTTATTCAAACAACTGAAAGTAAACTAAACTACTGAAGATGTCCACAACAACTGAGGACACCTTCACATAAAGCTAAGTACAAGCTAACATTACAACTACTGAAGTTATAACATCTGAAGTGTAAGAACTTCAGATGTTTTACATAATATAAAACTACTGATTACAAACTACTGAAATGTAAACTAGCATAACTACTTAAGAGAACTACTTCAGCTGTTGTGACAACTTCTGAGAACTTGGTCTTCAGACTTTGTCTTCAGTAGTTGTCTTCAGACTTTGTCCTTAGACTTTGTCTTTAGTTGTTGTGTTCAGACTTTGTCTTCAGACTTTGTCTTCAGACTTTGTCTTCAGACTTTGTCTTCAGACTTTGTCTTCAGCAGTTGTCTTCAGACTTTGTCTTCAGACTTTGTCATCAGACTTTGTCTTCAGACTTTGTCTTCAGACTTTGTGTACAGACTTTGTCTTCAGACTTTTTCTTCAACTGTTGTAGACCACTTCAGTTGTTTTGATGTTTGTGGGACTTAAAGGTTTTTCTGATCTGGCTCATTGGTTCATTTGGTCCAACACACTTTCTGATTACCATTTCTCCTTGAGCTGTGATGTACCCACCTTTGTTTCCATCAAACGAAACATGACCTCCTTTTATCTGTTTGACGTTTGATAAGAGATCCCTGTTTCCTGTCATGTGCTTGGATGCTCCACTATCTATGATCCACGTGTTGGTTTCAGCACTATAACGAACACCCTGCACATTCAATTTGAAAACATTAGTTCAGGTTAGGAACCCAAGCCTTCACTGGCTTGGGTTTTCCAGACGCATGACATATCATAAATGTTACCCATTGACCGTGTGAGGGTGAGGGAAGCTCAAATGTCTACTTGTTCTCATTTTCAGATACGGAGGAGGGTGTCTCTTTCCATAAACCACATTTGTGTAAGGCCTGTTTATGATAAACAGACGACTGGCTGATGGGGTGAACTTTGTGTTCCCTATCTCTTTTAGGAGGCATCACTGAGTTCCTCTTCAAAGAGCTAGGTCTTGGTTCTGAAAGTTCAACTTTCTTCCTCAGTGTCTGATAATAAGGACAATGAGATACAATGTGTCCGTACTCTCCACAATTGTAGCAGGATCTGCTTTAGACTTTACTATTTATTTGTTTTTCTGGAGATGTAGGTGACACACGGGTGAATTTATCCTGTTTGGACTTAGACACTTCTTGGTTATACGTATAGTCTGGTTTTACAAATTTAACTGCTTTACCTGGTTTTACATCTTTTACATTTTGTTTTCCTGGACATTGACATGATTCACGTGATTTATTAACACTAATGTTCCTTTGAGGTTCAGATTTGACATTGTTTGAACCAGACGTAATATTAACTTTTTCAAACACTTTTTCCAGGTTGAAACAAGGCATTTTGCCTTTAGACTTCGAAGTGGCCTCCTTTTGTTTAGTGCCAAAATCAGTTGATTTACTTGTGGATTCTAGGTCACTAACAAGAGGAGTGGACACCACATGATTTTTGATTGGATTATTATTGATTGGTTTACATTTTGCGTTCATCAAGATCTCATGTGGTGTTGGAACCACTTTATAGCCCAATCCCTCCCCGTTGTTTCTTTATCTTAATAAGTTTTGGACTATGTGTGAAGAGCTAGTCCAACTATGTAGTTTTTGTTTTAGTAAATTTACTTCTACTTCTAAAACTGCTTTCTGCTTCTTAGTGTCCTCTAGGGAGTTAAGATAGTGCCACATGTCATTAGCTTGGTTAAAGGCTACAACTTATGTTTCCCTAAGCTGTTTATTCGAAAGGTCTATCTTTTCTTTATAACTATGCTCATTTTGTTTTAAAACTCTGTTTGCCTCAGTGCATAGTTCTAGGTCCTTTACTAAGTTATCATTATGATCTAATACCCTAGCAAATTTAGAATCAATGCTTTCCCTAAATTTATTACAGTCAAAAGAAGAATTATTATTAAACAGTTGGTCAGTAGTACTTACCTGAGCGGTTTCTGAAGAATCAGCCATCAAAGCAGAATCTGAAGTTTCTGGAGCTGGTGATTCGGACTTTGTAGTAGGTGTCACGTCTTGAGGCAGGTAGGTGACCACTGGTGCAGTTTCTTCAGAGTTGGATATCGCAATTTCAACTGCTATGTCTCCTTCACTAGCGGAATCATCATCTATATCTTCCACAATAGTGATATTTGATTCTCCCGGTGAGACAAATCGAAAGCTCAAGTCCTGTCCTTCATCCTCGTTAGCAGTCAAGGCTTTAGGATCCTTGCTTGATGAAGTAAGACTGCTAGTGGGTTTCTCCAGATGATTGAAGATGAGAAAGGATTCCTATTGCCAGTCTTCTTTGGCTTCACGCATTCCCTTTTGAAATGCCCTTTCTCACCACAGTTGAAATAGGTCACCTTTGACTTATCGAAGCCAAAGGTTGTGTCCTTAGTTGCAACCAAGTTCTGTCCAGTCTTTTTGACAAACTTCTTAGCTCGTCGGATAGCACTCGCTAAGGCCCATATAATGTCCATCCGTTCCAACTCAGTCTCGTCCACCTGCTCGTAGTCTTCATCAGCCAGATGGCAGTTCCCTATCTTTCGAACAATTAGTCCATCATAAGAGTGGACTACTACAGCTAAAAGATCCATGTGCTCTTTAGCCACTTCAACTGTCACATTTCCAAAGTTTTCGGTCTTCAGGTATCGTATGTTGGGTACCAGACGACCCTGATGTTTTTGTCCACGAAGTAGATGCTTGAGCAGGACCAGCTGAGCTTGACACAAAGGCAGTCTGCAGTGGTGCTATGGATGTCTTTGCCTGAGGATTCGCATTATAGAGCGCATGATTCTGATCATAATTAGACTTTTGGGCTCTATACTTCATCCTTAGCTCTTCCTCTCTCAGTTTCATTATGAAATCATTGATATCTAACTTCGTTAGCATACCATTCTGTCTGAGATTTGAAACAAAAGATGCCTATTTCTCTGGTAATCCATGAGCAAAGTTGGACACCTTATCTTCCATCGACGTCGTTACCCCATGAGTGTGCATCTCACTCATCAAGTGATAGAATTTGTCGATCACGTCATCTAGTCTTTCCTTACCCATTGAAGAGAAGTTGTCAAACTTCTTCTTCAAAGCCTTTGCCTTTATGGCCTTTAGTGATGCATTCCCGTCATACCTCTTTTCCAATGCATCCTATAATTTATTTGCTTGTGTATATTCCGAGAATTGATGGAAGATATCCTTCAGAATAGACTATGTAAGCAAAGCATAGACTTTCTTTTCAGCATTGTATTTCACCTTTTGTCCGTCAGTCATGCCACCAAGTGTAAGTTTGACACCATCAGCTCCTGCTGGCATGTTGTACCCCGACTCTATAGACTCCCACAGATTTGGATCTACTTCGTTTAAGTAGATCTTGAAACATTGTTTCCATAGCGGATATTCGTCTAGCGTGATGAGCTTCGGGGGTTTGTTGTGACTCCCCACTTCATTCTCCAGTAGCAGTAGGTTCTATATACATGAGTCTCTTCCTGCTGTAAAGGCTGAATACTGGACCTCCATTTCACTTAAATTTATTTTTAAAACTAACTATTTTTGGTATGCGAATGAAGGAAGACGATTAAACTATTCGGGCGATTGAACTACGCGGATGGTTCAATCTTGCGACTGAACTAATGCGGATGAATCAGTCGGCCGAATGAACTAATGCGGTTGAACAGTCCAAATAGAGTTCTCAGTCATACGAATGGGAGTACAAATGAGTCCAATCGTGCGTATGGGGTATGCGAATGAGTTCAGTCATGCGATTGAGTCAATCGTGCGACTGAGGCTGCTGGAATTCGAAAATTTCTAGGTTTAACGTGGTTTGGCCGCAAAAACTCGAATTTTCACTAACCCTAATTGTCATTGCCGGAAAAACTAAACTTTTTTGACCAAGAGACGTCTAAGACACCGTTTGACACAAAAAGATATGTTTTTTAGTGAAAAAACCCAATCTTTGTATCAAAAACGATTTAATCACACGCAATCAAGAGCCAAAGCTCTAATGCCACTTGTTAGGGGATCATGTATTGAACGAAATACTAACTCATTAACGTGTATACCGAATCAAATAGTGCGGAATCATATTGATTGGCGATCCAATTAGTGAGAACGCACGTAGAAATACTTATGTATTGAATCTAACGTTAAGAATTGATTAGGAATCGATCTACTGCGATCTATGAACTTGGAGTATGATCTTAGAGGTCTCTGGATGGCTAGGGTACGTCTGGAGTCGAAGTGTTTTCAATGATTTTGTTTTTCCACGAATTAGGTGTTATTTATAGGTTTAGGTTTCTCGTTCGGGCGACTGAACCATTAGCATGGTTCAGTCGTGCGATTGAGCCATGCGGTTGATCCATTCGCACGACTGAGTGTTAAGTCGTGGGACTGAGTCATTCGCATGAAGTTGCTCAGGCGTATCCTATTTGATTGAACGAAAAACCAAATGATTAACGTGTAAACCAAACCAAATAGTGCGGAATCCTATTTGATTGGTGATCCAATCAGTGAGAACGCACGTAGAATCAATAAAGTATTGAATCAAACGTTAAGAATCGATTAGGAATCGATCTACAACATTCTATGAACTTGGAGTATCAACTTGGAGGCTTTTGGACGGCTAGGGTACGTCTGGAGTTGAAATAGAATAAAAGCTCTCCTTTTTCCACGAATTGGGTTGTATTTATAGGTTAGTCTTGTTCATTCGTGCGACTGAACCATTAGTATGGTTCAGTCGTGCGATTGAGCCATGCGGTTGATTCATCCGCACGACTGAGTGTTCAGTCGTGCGACTGAGCCAATCTTATGTTAAAATCATACGACTGATCCAGTGTCCTGGTTCAGTCGTGCGACTGAGTCATTCGTATGAAGTTATTCATGCGTATAGTCCATTCGCATGGGCCATTCGCATGAGAACTTCATTTTGTTAAGTTTGAATGTATTAATTATATAACATTATGTGTAACAATTCAAACAATGACAAACCTAATTAACCAATTCAACATCGACTCATTAATGAAATATTAAATATTATATATAACAAACAATCAATATCATTTCATTAATCATTCCAAACATTATATCAGAATCAGACAAACAAGATCTATTACATTCATATCATGATCTAAGGACATATATGTATCAACAAACTCCCCCTTGCACCTAGATCTCTCTAATGTCTTGTTTTCTTCATTACCTCCTCATACTTCTTGTACTTATCCTCTTTTGTGACTCCTGCTTGAATCTCAAATCCAAAACAGAGTCTTATGACATTCTGGAACTGGAAGGCTTGTACTATATCCTGTGTATCATAGAACAGTGGCCACTTGTATAGAGTGTAGACATCATTAGCTCACAAGTTGGTAAGCCATTTTGGGTCACATACCCTTATAGTATCCATTTGGCTCTCTTTGTTTAGGACTATGACTGCCTCTCCTGTCCTCCAATCGTAGTACCACCACTTAAAGTGTGGAGTGAAGTCCTGTGGCATTTCTCTGAGTGGGATTCTTGACATCGTGCGTGGAGGACTCCACTTCAACACTATCTTGGCTTTCCAGTAATGGCATCAACTTCAGACCTTCTGATGTACCTTGTAGGCTGTTAGGGTCTGAAGTTAACCCAACTGGTGTGTACTCCTTCCTTAGGGCAGCCTCAAACCAGCCTGATATCTTTCTCGGGTTAGCATACAACAGCTTCAGTTTGGCCAGCTAGTTGAGCTCAAAACCTATGCCCTTCTCCCTCTTAACTGCATAGACGTTAAGGTCCTCAAAATATGCCCATGCTATAATCCTGCCTGCACCTTATGATGTCTTTTGACTCTGTAGAGTTGGTGTAGGCGTCCTGTTTAGGTGTAGTGCGTTGGGCTCTAACTTCTTCAAACAGGCAGCCCACTCAGCCTTTCGGATATCAACATCATCCTTTGAGGCTTGGGCCGTTCCCTCTGTCTTCTCTAACACCTCAAACGTATCATTGACAAGGTATTCACCCAGATTGGGGACCACATTTCCCTCATTGTCAGCATACTGAGGGTAGTGCTCTGCAGTGACATCTTCTATCTCTATTTCATCAACATCATTGAGCTCTTCGTCACTTGTCGAGTCGCATGTTGGAGCATCCTCCACAATCTCATCAGGATTTAGCTTGAATATCTCAGCTAGTTGCTCATTTGATAGATCATGAATTATTTCCCCTTCTTCAAAGGTATAACTCACCGACCTTCTGACGATCCCTTGCAGATCAAGAATCATAGTTAGCTGAGTTTTGATCTGCTGAAGGGGAGCAACATCAAACTCATCCCTCTGATAGTTTGGATCTGTTTGATTTAACATGTAACACATCAACCAGTAGTTAATAATCAAAACAGAAATGCATTAATTTTTCATATAAACATCGAATACATAAGTTTAAATACATGATTCAAATACAAAAGTAATCAAATATATAGACATCTAATCATTACTTTTCTCTGGATCACTAGATCATCTCTTGGTGGAACAGAGGAGGAAGCTTGTTGGTCTTGTTTCTTCTTGGATCTCCTATCCTGACCTTGAGTAGAGGCAGATGTAGCTGCATCCCCTCCTTCTTCATCATCATCCTCATTCCTCTCCTCTGTCCTCTCGTCCTCAATCCCTCATCATCCTCAATCTCATCATGATCATCCTCATCCTCATCCTCATTATCTGCGTCTCCCTCTTTAATCTTTAGTGGCTCGTCTTTAGATCCCTTAAGCTTTAGCATGATAGTCTTCTTAGCCTCCTCCAACTCCTCAATCCTCTTAGTAGATGTGACACTGTGCTCTTGGAGTTGGACAATCTCGTGGCTCTGAGCAGCCATTTGTTGGGCCTGCTCATCTAGCAACCGAGCCTGCTCTGAGATCTGCTGAGACTGCACTGCATTAAGATCTGTTAGATGACGGATCTACACCGTCTTCTCCGCATCAGTAGCTAATAAACGCATCACCATCCGGTTCAGCGCAGAAAGTTGTTCCTCTACCCCAATTGGAGGTAGAGGAGATCCATATATATGTGCGGGATGGGATGAGGGTCCTGCTTGGTGGCTAGTGGTGGTGGTGGTGGTTGTGGTGAAGATTGGGTTGGGCCTATGAGATAGTGGAGGTGATGTAATAGTGAAAGATATGGTGGTGGTTGGCATATGTATAGTGGTGGGAGGTGTGGTGGTGGTTGGCATATGTACAGTGGTGGGAGGTCTGGTGGTGGTAGTGGTAACTGTGGTGGTTGTGGTGGTGGCGAAGGTGAGTCTTCTCTTCTTCTTCTTCTGGCCGTGGGGATGAGCCATCCTTGTCTTCCTCGATCCAGTCGAGGTGGATGCTCCCCCTAGAACACGGCTAGCTGACTCAGGGGCATAGCTAGGATCTGCAGTCGTCTCTCCCGTATCCCTGGGGCGTTCACCAACCACCCGGAGTCCATACTCTTTGGGAACAACCTTGCTTCCTACAGTCCTCGTCAAGGGTTCCTCACCTGACTCTTCTTCCTCCTCACCAGGTATGAAGTCCCGGTGAAAACCCACTGACTCAGCTATGTTGCCTATTGGGGCAGATGCTGGGGGTATAACATCTGAAGCTGTGCCCCTCAGTGGAATAGGCATATCATCCCCAGCATCCCTGGTCATTTTCGTCTAAATCATGCTCTGGGAGCAATAACCTCTCATCGTCTGAATCGCTGTCATCATGACACCACTTGCGTCTACCTGGCGCCACATATCTTTCATTGGCCAGATGGCCGATCAACCTCTTTACCTGGGGCTTTACCTGCTTACCCCGATACACTCTCATGCGACCCAAAGTCGTGTCATCCATAATCTCTAGGGCAACCGCATCATGGCTCTCCTTGGGAAAAATGGCAGCTTCTCGTTGAAGATCAGCTGCAGAAATCTGGGGTACATACAAAAACCCTCCTTCCCCTTGGCCTCTAGATTCTCCACCAGATACGAAAAGATCATGCTCGAGAAGCTGAGGGGTGGTTCAGCACCAGTGCCACATAGGCATTCTAAATCTGGTCAGATAGGTCATCAAACCCACCCCTCCGAGAAGCAATACACTTCAGGATCACATGCGCCAAGTACTTATACTGGGGACACAGGTTGCTCTTGTTGAGCACACCTGAGTTGATGTCCCCAGCGTACTTAATCCTGAGGAAGCAACCTCTAACTGTAAATGGATGTAGTCTGGTCGGGTGATCAGTATTGTCCCCAAAATCAATTACTCTCTGGATGTCAGCTACTGTAATCTCAATATCATGATCATGAATGGAGCCCCTTATGCTGTAAGGCTCACGTGAACGATCTATGGAGGCATTTTCCCAGAAGCTTGATGTAACGACCTGTAAGGAGTACACGGTGTGGATATGGCTTTATGTATCCGAGAACATCGAAGGAACGCCATGATCTTTGTAAACGCGGCCCCATTCCGAGTCGTCTGGTCCAAATGAGCACATATATTGTGCTTTGGATTGATGGACCATCTATCAGCCATTGACCTGAAAACATAAGACACAGAACCATTACAAAGTCATACATTCAAAATTCAGTTCAAGGTGTATAGTTTAAATTCAATCTGATTCATTCGTGCGAATGAATCATGCGACTGAAGTCAGTCGGTTGTCCTTTCATGCGACTGAGCTCATTCGGGTGAATGAGACATGCGACTTAGTTCAATCTGTTGGCTGATTCTGCGATTGGTTCAGTCGGCCGACTGAGTTCATTCGCATGGTGCATTTGGCCGATTGACCCAATCGCAAGATTCAATCGTGCGATTGGAGTTCATTCGATCGACCAGTCTCTTGTCCCACTGTTCAGTCGTCTGTGGTTCAAATCTTGACCAAATCAAGTAATTTAACATGGTTTAATGGTCCATTAGACTCGCCATCTTGTCACTTATGAACATTTAGCACTTAAACCCTTTTTACCTATTGAAATTAACATTATAAGCATTTGATCATCTCAGACATGATCATTTTAACTTGAAAACGTTTTGAGCACCTCAGACGTGATCCTTTTAAACAATTTAGTCACCTCAGACGTGACCCTTTTAAACTTCGAAAACACATGTGGCCATCTCAGACATGACCCTTTTAGGTGAGTTAATCCCATATTGATTTTCATGATATAGTCTGACGAACAAACAACCTAAAATGACTAACTAACTAGAAACTTAAACTAAATACAAAAATAAAACTTGTTTTTGACTTTTTGTGAGAGATAAATCCTAAGATAGACATCTACAGGATTTGGTTCCAGAATAGGCAGCTTCAATTTAGTTTGACCACACCTGGACCAATTCAAATTTGGAATCATATAGGCAAGTCAAATCATTTGGGACATGTTATCAAAACCTTTTGATGCTCAATTCTTGGTTTTCGTCCAGAGTCGTTAGCAAATTTAGGAAATCACACTGGTACTATTAGATTACCACATTGATTTGAACTTTCAAGAATTGCAGCCACAATGATTGTCAGTATATTTTTCCTCTTAAATCCATACACAAACTTTAGACACAAACTGGTGATAGTTTTAGGTTTAATTATTTCAACTAACATTTTGGATCCCATACTTATATGGTAATAAACATTCTTTAGGAGCTTTTGAGCGGTCTACGGGTATTTTTACTAGAAGAGACTATTCTTAGAGCTTTCAAAGAGAAGCCAATCCTCAGGTCAGTGCCATCGCACAGCAGAGAGGCAGCAAACAACAATAAATTCTAGAATATCTAAGTTATGCTTATCCTCAGGTCAGTGCCATCGCACAACAGAGAGGCACACAACCAATCTTCTTGTTAGAGCAGCTAAATTTTCTTTTGCACAAAATGCACCAACAACATATGTCATTAGCTTGATAGCATTTGTCTTTCATTTTTTTCATGCTTTGCTCTAATTATGGTCATCCGCACACATTTGTGGCGTTTACATGCTCATTACCCCTTATTGGAATATTGTTGATTGTGTTAACCAGTGATAAGATGGTAGCCCACAGTCAGTTGAACAACTTAGTTTAATCTTGAGATCACCAGTCAGGTCTAATCATCTATTGTGTTGAATCTACCGACATATCATTTGTGGTCTAGCAACCTCTAGGTCTACTTTCTTTGAGTTACCTTAGTAGTTACCAGTTTCTATCATCCTCCCTTTTATATTACTTAGACTACACAAACTTATACTTTGAATTTTGCATCTTTTCTAAATTAAATTTTAAAGTCCCTTTTGATTTGTTCCTGTGTACTATCATTTTCCAAAAGGTTTGAATCGGTATCACAGATAGGATCTACCTTATATCAGCTATCCACTCCTTCTCCCTCATTTTTTTAATATTACTAGCTGACCTACTCTCCCCCTAAAATTCTAAAATCATACTGGATTTATTTAGTTTATGATTTTAACAGACAGCTAAATAACATGAATTTAATTTAAACAGAATAAAATAAATAAGGGAAAATAAAAAATATAACTACAATGCATGGGACTACACATGATCGTCATCAGGAATAACATCACTCTTCGTTTTAATGCCGTTGACCTCTAACAGATAGAAAGCGTGGTTTATCAAAGGCTTTTGTATAGAGGTCAGCGCGTTGAAAGTCAGTATTAATTTTTACCACATCCATTAAGTTCTTTTCAAAACAGTCTCTTATGAAATGGTATTTAATACCGATGTGTCTGGTCTTTGGATGTTGTACCGGATTTTTAGTTACTGCAATTGCAGCAGAGTTATCAACAAAGATAGGAGTAGAAGAAAACTTTAAACCGTAATCCCGCATTTGCTGTTGAATCCAGATGATTTGTGAACAACAACTTGCAGCAGCAACGCATTCAGCTTCACAGGTTGACAATGCAACCGAGGTCTGCTTCTTACACTACCATGTAACTAATCTCCTGAAAGAATTGACACCCTGCTGATGTAGACTTGTAGTTCATCTTGCAGCCCCCGTAATCCGAGTCACTGTACGCCGTGAACTCAAAGTCATTATCATGACGATACCACAACCCAAGTGTGGGTGTACCCTTCAGATACCGAAATATCCTTTTGACCCCGATCAGATGGTTAACCTTAGGCTTAGCCTGATATCTAGAACATAAACATGTAGCATACATGATATCAGGTCTTGAGGCAGTGAGATACATGAGGGATCCAATCATTCCTCGGTACATTATGGCATCTACCAGATCTCCATTTTCGTCAGGTGCTATATCATGATTTGTAGCAAGTGGAGTACTAGCAGCAGAAGCATTCTCCATGTTAAACCGACTGAGAATGTCTCCCACATACTTGGTCTGATGTAGAAAGATCCCATTTGGTGTCTGATCCACGTGTAACCTGAGAAAGAATTTCATCTCCCCCATAGCACTCATCTCAAACTCTTTTTTCATAACTACTTCAAACTCTTTGCATAATTCTTCGTTCTTTGAACCGAAGATTATGTCATCGACATAGATTTGTACTAGCAGTAGGTCTCCATCTTTTCTTTGATGAACAGTGTGCAGTCAATGACTCCCCTGTGAAAGTCGTGTTTCACAAGATGAGTTGAGAGTTTCTCATACCAGGCCCTTGGAGCTTGATGAAGCCCATATATGGCCTTGTCAAGATTGTAAACTCTGTCCCGATGATAAGGATCTTCAAATCCCTCGGGTTGACTGACATACACTGTCTCTCAAATTTCCCCATGAAGGAATGCACTCTTCACATCTAATTCATAGACTTTAATCTTCATATACGACGGATGGCTTCCATCCTTGCCACGGGTGCATATACTTCATTGTAGTCATTCCCCTCGACTTGGCGAAATCCCTGAACAACCAGTCGAGCCTTGTTCCTGATAATGACCCCTTGGTCATCCTTCTTGCATTTCAAGACCCATTTGGTGCCAATGACCTTAGCACCTTTAGGTCTGTCTACCAGAGTCCGTACTCCTAACTTCTTGAAGTGAAGAAGTTCTTCTTGCGTGGCAGTCACCCATGCCTCATCGTTTAGCGCATCACTAACGTATATTGGCTCAAACTGCGAGACAAAACACCGATAAGCACCATCATGAATGTATCCCTTTTCCATAACAGAGGCATAATCAGATGAGTATAGCTGATTTTGGGTTTGTACTCCTGATCTGACATCCCCAATGACATTGTCTAAGGGATGATAGACGTTTAGACGTGATCCTGGAGTAGTAGGAACCGCTACCTCAGAGCCAAGATTATGAACATTTGGATCTGCATCTGAGGTAGAAGGAGTTTGAGGTTCCGAAGTCGAAGGTGCATCACCTTTAGATGCTTGTGGACATTCACGAACTGAAACCTATTCCTCTTGACTATTCTAGTCATCTTCTTGAGCTTCATCTTCTTAAGCTTCATCTTCAGAGGAGGAGTCACTGTCGTCGACTACTCCCCCTGATTGAGTAGATGATTCTCCCTGTGAACTCGATGATGTTGAATCAAGAAATGGTGTATTCAAGATATCATACATCTTATGAGTGGCTAACTCATCATCAGATGGAGAGATAGGGATGTTGAAGGACTTAAAGAATCCATCATAGTCGAAAAAGTAGGTGGGTCCTTTGCCAGTAGGTGGGGTGGTATATCTCTGAACATCAACATTACACCACACTTCTACTAAACCCGTTGAGTTGTTGTAAACACTCTTGTTTGGTATGTTGTATCCTAAGAAGATCCCTTCATCAGTATTCTCACTAAATTTTCCTTCTTGAGTTTTCTTCAGAAGTGGGCACGGCACGCCAAATGGTTCGAGATACTCCAGATTCATTTTACGTCGTTGTAGTAGCTCGTAACATGTCTTTCCGTGGTGCTTGACTATCAGAACTCGATTCAGTGTATAACACGCATTAGCCACTGCCTCATTCCAGAATTGGATAGGCGGTTTCGAGTGTGCCAACATTGTCTGTGCTGTCTCTATCAAGCTTTTGTTCTTTCTCTCAGCAACCACCATTCATATGAGTCGTGTAGGTAGAAGTGAATTGATGCACAATTCCCTTTTCCTTGCAGTAAGCCTCCATCCCCTGATTCTTGAATTCAGTCCTGTTGTCTGAGCGTAGTTGTCTCACCTTCAGCTTGTAGAGAGATTCCAGTGTGGTTACTAACTCCTTGAATGACTCAAATGTTTATGATTTGGACTTCAGAAACATTACCCAAGAGAATCTTGTGTAGTCATCAGTAACCACAAAACAGTACAAGTCGCCTGCAATGCTCTTTGTACTTACTGGACCAAACAGATCCATGTGAAGAAGTTCAAGAGGAAGTTCTATTGAATGAACTTTCTTTTCCTTCTGGGACTTCTTCGTCAGTTTGCCTTTCTTGCAAGCTACACAAAAATCAGGAAGTTGGAAATTCTTGACATTAACTCCTCTCACAAGATCCTTCTGGATCAAGTGATTCATCTTCCGTTGATTGATGTGTCCCATTCTCCTATGCCAGGAGATGGAGTCCTTCTCAATGGCTTTTGATAGAAAGCACTGAACTTCATGATCCATTGTAGAAGCTGTTAAGAGATCCAAAACACAAAGGTCTTTATATCTTGAAGCTGTCGTCAGAACTTGGTCCTCCGGAATCATGTAGTCTTTCTTTAGGATGTAACACTTCTTGTTGTCGAATATGACTTTAAAACCTTTGTCACAGATTTGGGAAACAGAAAGTAAGTTGTTTTGAAGTTGTTAAACGTAGTTCACCTATGAAGCTTAACTTTCTGATTTCCAACTTCTCCCTGAGCTGTGATATAGCCTCCCTTGTTTCCATCAAACGAAACATGCCCTCCTTTTATTTGTTTGACGTTTGATAAAAGAGCCCTGTTTCCTGTCATGTGCCGGGATGCTCCGCTATCTACAATCCACGTGTTGGTTTCAGCACTATAGCGAACACCCTGCACATTCAATGTAAAAAATTAGTTTAGGTTAGGAACCTAAGCCTTTACTAGCTTGGGTTTCCCAGAGGCATCACACATCAGGAATTCTACCCATTGACCCTTAGAGGGTGAGGGTAGCTTTTCCTTCTTGTCATCATTATCAGACACAGAGGATGACTTCTCTTTCCATAAGCCAGATTTGTGAAAGATTAACATTAGCAGTCCTTTTAGACTCAGATTTGACTTTGTTTGACTCGGACATTATATTAACCTTTTCAAATTCTTTTTCCAGATTAACACAAGGCATTTTACCCTTTGCCTTTGAAGTGGCCTTCTTTTGTTTTGTTCCAGATTCAATTGATGAACATGAGGAATCTAGATCACTAACAAGAGGAGTAGACACCACATGATCCTTGATGGGGTTGTTATTTATCGGTCTAGTCTTAGTGTTCATCAAGGTCTCAGGTGGTGGTGGAACCACTTTATAACCCAAACCCTCTCCGTTGTTACTTTCTCTCACTAAGTGTTGGACAATGTGTGATAAACTTGTCCAACTATGCAGTTTTTGCTTTAATGAGTTAACTTCTACTTCTAAGACTGCTTTTTGTTTCTTAGTGTCTTCTAGGGAGTTAAGATAGTACCTAATGTCATTAGCTTGGTTAAATGCAACTACTTCAGTTTCCCTAAGCTGTTTGGTCAAACGGTCTATCTTTTCTTTGAAACTATGCTCATTTTGTTTTAAAACTTTATTAACCTTAGTGCACAGTTGCAAATCCTTTACTAAGTTATCATTATGATCTAATAACCTAGCAAATTTCTCATCTATGCTATCTCTAAAAGTATCACAATCAGAACAAGCATGATTTTTAAACAGTTGGTCAGTGGTACTTACCTGAGGAGGTTCAGAAGAGTTAGCCATCAACGCAGCATCAGATGTCTCTGGTTCTGGTGATTCTGTCTTTGCTGTTTAAATCCCTTCTTTAGGCTTGTAGCTGAGCTCAGTTGCAGTTGTCTCTTCATATTTGACATCGCTATCTCAACTGCAATATCTCCCTCACTCGCAGAATCATCATCAAAATCTTCTACACTGGCAATATTAGATTCCCCTGGAGAGACAAACCGAAAGCTCCAGACCTGTTCATCATCATCATGAGCAGTCAAGGCTTTTGGATCCTTGCTTGATGAAGTAGAACTACTAGCTTGCTTGTCTTGACCAGTAAAGGACGAGAATGGGTTCCCGTTCCCAGTCTTCTTTGGCTTCACACATTCTCTCTTGAAGTGCCCCTTTTCTCCACAGTTAAAGCAAGTCACTTTACTCTTGTCAAAGCTAAATGTGGTATCCTTAGTAACAACCAAGTTCTGTCTGGTCTTTTTCACAAACTTCTTCGCCCTCCGGACAGCACTAGCTAAGACCCACATAATGTCCATTCTCTCCAGCTCCATTCATCCACCTGCTCGTAGTCCTCATCTGCCAAATGGCAGTTTCCAATCTTCCCAGCAACAAGTCCATCATAAGAATGAACCACTGCTGCCAAAAGATCCATGTGGTCTCGAGCTACTTCCACAGTCACATTACCGAGGTTCTCGGTCATCAGTCTAGTAGCATTCGCTTCAGTTCCAAGGTAATGGGTACAAGAAGACCCTGACGTTTCTGAACCTGAAGGAGAAGCTTGTGAAGGAATCGATGAGCTAGACACAAATGCAGTCTGAAGAGGTGCTCCAGACGTCTTAGCTTGAGGCGTGGCATTGTACAAAGTTGGATTCTGAGTGTGTGAAGACTTCTGAGCTGTGTACTTCATCCTAAGTGCTTCTTCTCGCAGCTTTAGAATGAAGTCATTGATATCCAACTTTGCCAGCATCTCATTCTATCTCAGATTTGACACAAATGAAGCCCACTTTTCCGGCAATCCGTCTGCGAAATTTGACACCTTTTCTTCCATGGTAGTAGCAACACCATGTGTATGCATTTCACTCATCAGATGGTAGAATCTATCAATAACATTGTCCAAACTCTCGTTTCCTATCGATGAGAAGTTGTCAAATTCTTTCTTCAATTCCTTAGCTTTAATTGCCTTCAGCGAAGCATTCCCGTTGTATCTCTTTTCCAGCTCATCCCACAATTTCTTGGCCTGCTTATTCTTGAGTACTAGTGGAAAATATCTTTAGGAATAGACTGTGTAATTAATGCATAAAATCTCTTATCTGCATTATACTTAACTTTCTGAGCATCAGTCATCCCTCCCAAAGTAAGCTTTACCCCATCTACTCCCACCGACATACTATACCCAATCTCGATAGATTCCCACAAATTTGGATCCACTCCATTGAGGTTGATCTCAATACATTGTTTCTAGTGGGGAAACTCATCTAACGTTAAGAGTTTTGGTGGTTATTATGAGTCCCCACTTCACTCTCAAGCAACAGTAGGTTCTGGATCCTTGAGTCCTTGCCGTCATTAAACGCTGACATTTGATCTTCCATCTCGATTAACTTTTAAGTCTACTAAACAAACTGTCAAACTGGTGCGACTGTGTGATGCGAAGGATCTATCCGTGCGAATGAACTATGCGATTGGTTCAATCGTGCGGCTGAACTAAGCGATTGGTTCAGTCGTGCGAATAAAGTTGATGCATATGAACACTGCGAACGGATGGGTCAATCGTACGAATGGAGATGCGACTCAGTCCAATCGTGCGTCTGGTGTATGCGAATGAAGTCCAGTCGTGCGAATCGCTCACTCGTGCGACTGAAGCTGCTGTTTTGCGAAAATTTCTAGGTTAAACGTGTTTTATCCGTACAAACCAAAACTTGTTGAGCAGGGAACGTCCAAGACAACTTTTGACACAAAATATTGCGTTGTTTAGTGTAAAAACACAAACTTTTTATCAATCTTGATTGAATCACACGTAATCAAGAGCCAAGGCTCTGATACCACTTGTTAGGACCTGGTATTTGAATGAAATACCGAATGATTAATGTGTAAACCAAACCAAATAGTGCGGAATCCTATTTGATTGGCGATCCAATCAGTGAGAACGCACGTACAATCAACAAAGTATTGAATCAAACGTTAAGAATCGATTAGGAATCGACCTACAGCGTTCTATGAACTTGGAGTATCAACTTGGAGGCTTCTGGACGGATAGGGTACTTCTGGAGCCGAAATAGAATAAAAGCTCTCCTTTTTCCACGAATTGGGTTGTATTTATAGGTTAGTCTTGTTCATTCGTGCGACTGAACCATTAGTATGGTTCAGTCGTGCGATTGAACCATGCGGTTGATTCATCCGCACGACTGAGTGTTCAGTCGTGCGACTGAGCCAATCTTATGTTACAATCATACGACTGATCCAGTCTCCTGGTTCAGTCATGCGACTGAGTCATTCGTATGAAGTTATTCATGCGTATGGTCCATTCGCATGGCCATTCGCATGAGAACTTCATTTTGTTAAGTTTGAATGTATTAATTAATATAACACTATGTGTAACAATTCAAACAACCACAAACCTAATTAACCAATCCAACATCGACTCATTAATGAAATATTAAACATTATAAATAACAAACAATCAATATCATTTCATTAATCATTCCAAACATTATATCAGAATCAGACAAACAAGATCTATTACATTCATATCATGATCTAGGGACATACATGTATCAACAGTTCAGTCGTGCGATTGAGCCATGCGGTTGATCCATTCGCACGACTGAGTGTTAAGTCGTGCGGTGAGTCATTCGCATGAAGTTGCTCAGGCGTATGAACCATTTAGGCCCATGGACACTTAGTCGCATGGTCATTCGGGCGTATGACCACTGTTGGGGGGCATGGTCCATTCGGACGCATGAGAACTTCATCTTACTAAGTTTGAATGTATTCAATATATTACATTATTTATACTAGTTGAAATAATCACAAACATATATAATCAATTCAATAGGCATTAAACAACTCATTAATGAAACATTAAACATGACAAAACAGAACCAAACATTTATATTTCATTAAGTACCCATGTATTACATAAGTGAAAGACAATAAAGACGTATTACACTAACTTCAGAAACTAGGGACACATGTACCTACAAGATTGACTCAGTCGCACGACTGGAACTTCAGTCGTGCCAATGGATCAACCGCATGCTTCAGTCGTATGACTGAACCATGCAAATGGTTCAGTCGCACGAATGGAAAACCCTAACCTATAAATACCACTTAATTCGTGGAAAAACATAGCAATTCGAATCCCTATGCACTAAATCGTACCCAAGCAATCCAGAGATATGATAACCTGTTCCAAGTTCATAGATCGCAGTTAATCATCCTACAATCGTTCTTAACGTTTAGTTTCATTATTAGATTGATTATACTTGCATTCTCACTGATTGGATAGCCAATCAAATAGGATTCCGCACTATTTGATTTGGTATACACGTAAATTAGTTAGTACTCCGTACCAAAACGGTCCTAACAAGTGGTATCAGAGCTTTGGGTCTTGATTTGCGTGTGATTCAATCGGTTTTACTATAAAAATCATGTTTTTCACTCAAAAATTCAATCTTTTTGTGTCAAATAGTGTTTTTGACGTCTCCAGGTTAACGTTTTTCTGGCATACGGCAATTAGGGTTAGTGAGAAATTCGTGTTTTTGCGTCAAATTGTTCAAAACCTTTGTTTTGGCAAAAACAACAGCCTTCAGTCACACGATTGACTCAATCGCATGACTGAACCCATTAGCATCTCTCACAGGCACGATTGGCTCAGTCATTCATCCATTCATACGACCGAGGATCATCATTCGTATTGTTCATCCGCACCTGTCCAATCGCCCCATTGAACCATTGGCATTTGTTCAGTCGTACGATTGAACCATCCGCATTATTCAATCACACCAATAGTCAAATCGCATTCTTTAATTCGCACAATTACAACAATTTTTTTCTAAAATCAAAACTAAATAGCTATGGAAGATTAGTATTCAGTGTTCACCGTAGGTTGAGATTCATGGATCCAGAATCTATTACTTCTAGAAAATGAAGTGGGGAATCATAACAAGCCACCTAAGCTCATGTGTGAGATATATCTAAATGGAGTAGATCCTAATCTGTTGGAATCAATTGAGATAGGGTGTAGCATGCCACTTGGTGCAGATGGAGTTAAACTTACCTTAGGCAGCATGACTGATAGGCAAAAGGTAAAGTCAATGTAGAGAAGAATGTGTATGCTTTATTAACTCGGTCATTTCCTAAAGATATATTCCATCAGTTTTCTAAGAACAAGCAAGCAAAGAAGCTATGGGATGCTCTGGAAAAGCGGTAAGACAGGAATGCATAGCTAAAAGCTTTAAAGGCTAAAGCTTTGAAGAAGGAGTTCAATAACTTCTCGTCGATGGGTAACGAAAGCTTGGATGATGTTATAGACCGCTTCTACCACTTAATGAGTGAGTTGCACAGTCATGGGGTTGTTACATCCATGGAAGACAAGGTGTCGAATTTCGCAGATGGATTGCGAGAAAAGTGGGTTTCATTTGTGTCAAACCTCAGACAGAATGATATGCTAGCGAAGTTGGATATCAATGATTTCATATTGAAGCTGAGAGAGGAAGAGTTGAGGATGAAGTACAGGTCTCAAAAATCATCATATGATCAGAACCTGTCACTTTACAACTCAACTCCTCAAGCAAAAATGTCTGGAGCACCACTTCAAACGACATTCGTGTCGAGTTCAGCCGCTCCGTATCACACCACTACTTCAGGATCTCACACGTCAGGGTCATCTTGCATCCAATATAGCACCTGAAGTCAATGCTACAAAATTGAAGACCAAAAATCTCGGTAACATGACTAAAGAGGTAGCAAAGGAGCATATGGATCTATTAGCAGTTGTCGTTCACTTCGATGACGAACTAGTTGCAAGGAAGACTGGAAACTGCCATCTGGCAGATGAAGACTACGAGCAAGTGGACGACACTGAGCTGGAAAGAATGGATATCATGTGGGCATTGGCAAGTGTTGTCTGGAGGTCAAAGAAGTTTGTTTAGAAGACGGGACAGAACCTGATTGCAACAAAGGATACAACCTTTGTGTAGAGACTAATGAAGAGGCTGATGCAACCCAAACATCCAAGGCTTATTCTGCTGCACAAGTTCTAAAGTAGAATGCTTCGGAAGTTTCACACACTCAACAAAAATATTCTAAGTGCGAAATCTTCCGAAGCCAAGACCAATATCTTCCGAAGCCAAAGATGAAGTCTTCCGAAGCCTCAGAGACAAAGTCTTCCGAAGCTTCAAGTTATGAAGACAGATTTGTTCCGGAGACTTTTAAGATATGCTTTTTTTGATGTACTTTTCTGTAAAGCTGGACACCTTTCCGCTGCACCTCTGCAAGTCACCAACTTACATGAGTTGGTGAAAAGGTCCATGCTTTTGGTAACTGTACATTGAGGTATTGAGTCTGTAAACTTTCTACTTTATGTACTTTATCCTTTTTATAATACATAAGGATGTGAGCTATGGCATGTCATAGTCACAAGTCAAAAGGCAATCTGCCATTTGACTCTACAATTGATTTTGTTTATGTCTAGTCAATTGTATCCAGCTGGCTTTCAAAGTATAGCCAGCTGTAGGATGTAGTATAAGTATCTCATGTTCTTATGTCTTTTATTTATGATTTGTAACACTTGTAATAGAACATAGACAAAGCAATATACTGCATTCTTGAAAACCATACACTTGCATTCTTTGTGTTCTATCTCTTACATTACTCGTGTTCTTAGTGTGTTATGTTGGTTAATCCAGTTTACTGTTTGATTAAAAGTTTGGTTAATCTCCTCTTGTGTTGTTGTGTTGTAACTCACACCCTTCAACGATCCTGCATTTGGTATCAGAGCTTTCAGGCTCTTGATATAAGATCTCACCATCTTAAGACCCCTCACACACACAAATACCAAACTTTTCAAATGGCAGCCATTTCCAAAACTGATATGGAAACTAAAACCATGAACAAGTCCCCACTGATCACTCTTGATGAGTTTGATACCTGGTGTTTAAGAATGGAAGGTTTCATCAAGTCTCTCGATTCAAGAATGTGGGAGTCTATTGAGAATGGACCTTTCATACCCAGCACACCCTCTACTACTAGTGCTGGTATGATCCCCAAGGATGTGGCTAACTACTCTGATGAAGATAGGAAGAGAGTAGAGATAGATAGGAAATCCATCACAGCTCTTCAAACTGCCCTTCCAAACTCTATGTACAAGGGTTTCAAGAAGTGCAAAACAGCTAAACAATTGTGGGATGCACTGAAACTGATGTGTGAGGGTTCTTGTGAAGCCAAGGAGAACATGAAGGATCTCCTAAAGCAGTAGTTTGAAAACTTCACCTTCAAAGCTGTGAGACCATGACTCAGCAATACTTCAGGTATGTTGAGATTGTGGATACCCTACTGGATGGAGGAGTTTCTCTTGAGAATAGAGACATTGTAAGGAAGTTCATGTCCTCACTTCCTAGGCAATGGACACACTACTGTGTGGTGATCAAGAGAGCTGAAAATCTCAAAACTCTTACTCTGACAGAGTTATATGGGATTCTCAATGGCTACCAGATGGAGATGAACATGCAGGGTTCATCTAGCAACTCCAACAATCAAATGGGTTTAGCCCTACATGTGGTTGAAAGGGATAGCATAGAGCCCAAACATTATCTTATATGCTACCCTGACAACTCACCCAAGGGTCCTTTCATCACCTTCCCAGAGATACCAAGGGAGAACTACACTCAAGGATGCCCATTCCAAGAGACAAGCTCTTCTCAAGCATTTGTGTCTTCTGAGGAAAGCTATGGCAACTCTCTTTTCACTCTTGAAGACCTGGACTGTATTCATCCAGATGATCTGCAGTACATGGAAATAGTCCAGCAGATGGCTCTTCTCACTCACAGAGCCAAGAAGTTCTACAAGAGGACTGGAAGGAAGTTCCCAAGCAATTCAACCAGTGGAAAGTTTGGACTGGACAAAGGCAAAGTCAAGTGTTACAACTGTAACTTGATGGGCCACTTTGCCAGAGAGTGTAAGGCACCTAGAACCAATGGTGGCCAAACACAATCCAGACCAAACTACACTGACAAAGCTCTTCATAATGAGAAGTCAAAGCAGCAAGCTGCTGTTGCTGTTGAAGAAGGAGGCCTTGACTGGAGCTTTCAGGTGGAAGATGCTTCTCCAAACCAATCACTGATGGCAGATCATGATGAAGCCAAGGTATTGGAACATCTCTGAACTCCTGAATGCATTGCTAAAGTTAATAGGTACAGGTCCTATAACTTGGAACTGAGATCTGATGTTGAGTCCTTAAACATTTTAAAATCTGATTTTAGAAAGTCTGAAGATGATTATAAGCTGAAAATAGAGGACTTAGAGAAAACCGATTTAGTTCTAAAACATGAACACACTGATTTTAGAAACCATTTCAGTTCTAAACCAAGCTAACTGAGTGCCAGGCTGAGCTTGTGATCAGCAAAGCCAGGGCAGAAAAGAGTGTTCTTGAAGAAGAGACCTTCAAGAACATGATATCCTCATCCCTGCACAACAAAGTGTGCTATCAAAATAGACAGGGACCGGGATAAAATGAGATAGCTCCTCCACACACAATCTTGTCTGTACGACCCCCTAGGTGTGGAACTTGTGAAGATGAGCTTCCACTCATAGATCCTATGAGTGAGGAGGATGAAGAAGAGATAGTGAAGAATCCCTCTACTAAGAGTGAAGAGGAGGATTCCAAGAAGGGCCACTATCCTTCTGAGGAGAAAGTGAAGGCTGTGATGACCAAGTCCATGAGAAAGAACTTGATCAGAAAGAGCAAAAGAAAGGCAAGGAAGGCTCAAGAGATCAAGGCTGCTTTTAACTCTAAGCAGAAACAAGATTTTATTTCTGTAGGGTTTAAAGTGGTAGGGACTGAAGACACCAACCAAAACTCTTCTGCTAAGAGTTCTAGTTCTTGTTCAACTCATCTCAGTAGCAAGAAGAAAACTAATTTGCTGTGTACCACTGCTGCACAGCCTGGACCATCAAACTCCAAGCACAGTCCTCGGCCCAAGAGGACTGTCTCAGCATCCATAAAGATGAAGGTGGAGAAGGGATGTGACCAAAAACAGTCCTATTCTCAAGAAAAAGCTCTTGTGAAGAAGAAGATGAATTGTGTTATGTGTGACAGCACTACTCACATTGCCAAGGATTGTCCTTCAATCCTAAAGGTACTGTCCATATGACCAAAACAAAGACTTCAAAGAGTTTGAAGAAGATTCAAACTTTGGAACGAAAACCTGTTTCCTTCAGAAGCTCAAAATCTAAGAAGAAGGCAAGTGGAAAATTACCTTCGGAAGAAAAATTGGTCTCGGAATAAAGGAATTCTTCCGAAGCACTGAAGTCTGCTGCAGTGTCTGCAGAATCTTCTGAAGTACCGGTCATCAAAACTTCCAAAGTTCCAAAAACTTCCAAAGTTTTGAAGGTCAAGTCCAAGATCCAAAGGTGGTGTGGATGTCTAAGAAAGACCAAGTGACTAAGATTTCTCCATCAACAACAGCTCAAGATCCTCTTAGTACAATCATAGGATCTATCACTGTTGAATTACCTTCTGTAAATAAGCCCAAGACAAGCAAGGCTTGGGTTTCCAAATGTAACTAATAAATTTTTCTTTTTGTGCAGGGACAACGGAAGACAGACAAAAATGTCTGGATCATAGACAGTGGCTGTTCCAAGCACATGACAGGCAATAGGTCACTACTCCAGAACTTTGAAAGGATTGATGGAGGACCAGTTGCTTTTGGAGGAGATGAAGGTCGTTACATTTCTGGAAGGGGCAAGGTCACAAATGGTAAGCGCAGCATTGAAAAGGTAAACTTTGTAAAGAGCTTGGATACAATCTTCTGAGTGTATCTCAGTTTTGTGATCAGAGTCATAACATGCTCTTTGCTGAGCATGAGTGCACTGTTCTTAAGCCTGGTGTGGTCATTCCTCATGAGCATATCCTACTTAGAGCCCCCAGGAAAGGAAATATGTACAAGATGGATTTGCAAGAAACTTCTCCCTCTGGAGAAATGTCATGCTTTCTATCTAAAGCCAATAGTGATGAGTCTTTCCTATGGCATAAAAGAATGTGCCATGTAAACTTTAAGAACAAGAATAAATTGATTAAGCATGATTTGGTAACTGGAATGCCACAGAAAGAGTTTACAAGCGATGATCACTGTTTGCATGCCTGAAAGGGAAGCAACATAAGGTATCTCATAAGCCTAAGGAAATGAACTCCATCACTACACCCCTACACTTGTTACATATGGATCTCTTTCGCCCCACCAGTGTAATGTGTTTAGGAAGGACCTTATACTATCTAGTGATCGCAGATGATTTTACAAGATTCACTTGGGTCTTCTTCCTTAGAACTAAGGATGAGACTCCTGAGATTCTAAAGAATTTCATCTTAAAGATTGAGAATCAGTTTGATCACAAGGTCAAAATCATAAGATGTGATCAAGAACAGAATTCAAGAACCAAACACTTGATACATTTTGTGATGAAAAAGGTATTGCAAGGCAATTTAGTACCCCGAGGACTCCTCAGCAAAATGATGTTGCTGAGAGGAGAAACAGGAAACTAATTGAAGCTGCAAGAACCATGCTGTCTGACTCTAAACTGCCCATCACCTTCTGGGCAGAGGCAGTCAATACTGCCTGCTATGTGCAGAATAGAGTTTTAGTAGTTAAGACTCATGGCAAGACTCCTTATGAACTTTGGCACAAGATAAAACTTCCGTTGGTTTTCTCAGGCCATTTGGATGTCCTTACACCATCTTGAATACCAAAGATCAAATTGCCAAGTTTGCTGAGAAATAAGATGATGGACACTTTATTGGATATTCTTCCCAAGCTAAGGCTTATAGAGTGTACAATCTCAGAACTAGAACAGTTGAGGACTCAGCCAATGTGACCTTCAATGAACACACACCATGTGTTGCTGGTTCTGGTCTAGATTGGCTATTTGATCTTTATTTGGTTACCAACTGTTTTAACAAATCTTGTGAGAATGTTTTAGGATCTGTAGAAAATTTAAATACAGGTGATCCTGACCCAAGATTTGAGCTAGGAAGATCTTCAAGTCATACATCTTCAGCTCCAGTTGGAACTACTTCTACAAATGAGGTTTCTATCAGCACAACAATGACAAATTCAGCTGATACATCTGGTATGCCTTCAAATTCTAGCTCAGAGGCTCTACAACCAGATAAGAACACCTCAACTGTGGAAGACAACAATGGTGATGGTGACAGTGATCAAGAGTTTCTTGATGCCACTAACCACACCATAGATGAGAACATCAATGATGTCACACACTGCTTGGATCAAGTTTCACTTGAAAAGTGTGCTGATGTGGTGGGAGAAACATCTATGCCAGATCTATATTTTTCTAATTTAGATCTTTCTCAACAACTTGCTGTGATTCTACAGCTTAGGATCCACAAGTCTCATCCTACCACAAACATCATTGGAGATGTTGTCTTCAAGGTAAAGACAAGAGGACAAACCCATGAAGCAAATGTTTTTCTTCACTTTTGTTTTCTATCTCAGATAGAGCCAAAGAAAGGTGAGGAGGCTCTAAAGGATGGAAGTTGGGTTGAAGCTATGCAACAAGAGCTGCTTCAATTCAAAAAGCAGAAAGTTTGGAACATTTGTCCTCTTCCTTTTGGAAGACTACCATAGGAACCAAATGGGTGTTTAGGAACAAGAAATATGATTGAGGCATTATCATCAAAAACAAATCTAGACTGGTTGTTCAAGGATACACACAAGAAGAAGGGATTGATTACACTATGTCTTTGCTCCAGTGGCAAGATTAAAAGCTGTTAGGATATTCCTGGCATTTGCTGCATCCAAGAACTTCAAGGTCTTTCAACTTGATGTGAAATGTGCCTTCTTATATGGAGTGATAGATGAAGAGGTTTATGTTAAACAGCCACCTGGTTTCGTAGATCCTGATCATCTTGATTATGTCTGCAAGCTTGATAAAGCCCTCAATGGGTTACATCAGGCACCCAGGAAGTGGTATGAAACACTGTCTGAGTATCTCTGTAAACATGGATACAGGAGAGGTACTATAGATGGAACTCTCTTCATCAAAGGACAAGGAAAAGACATATTGCTAGTTCAAGTATATGTGGATGACATCATCTTCGGTTCAACTAATCCAAAGCTCTGCAAAGACTTTGAGAAGCTGATGAAAGACAGATTTGAAATGAGTGCCATGGGGGAACTCAATTTCTTTCTGGGAAGTCAAATGAAGCAAGTTGAAGATGGCATCTTCATAAGTCAGTCAAAGTATGTTCAAGACATACTCAAAAGATCAATATGACTGACTGTAAGATTGCTAAGACACCCATAGCCAGAAACCACTCCCTTGGTCCTGATCTTGAGGGGGAGTGTGTAGATGAACACTTATACAGGGCTATGATTGTCGGTTATGTATCTTACTGCTAGCAGGCCTGGTATCATGTTTGCTACATGCATCAGTGCAAGATATCAAGCCAACCTAAGATGTCTCACCTTATCACTGTCAAAAGGATTCTAAGATACCTCAAAGGTGCATCAACACTTGGTCTATGGTATCCCAAGAATTCTGACTTTAATCTGTATGCTTTACAGATAGTGATTATGGTGGTTGCAATATGACCGCAAAGTCTACATCTGGCGGATGTCAATTTCTTGGTGGAAGGGTTGTCTCATGGAAATGCAAGAAGCAATCCTGTGTCACTACATCAACTGTTGAAGCTGAATACATTGCCGCCGCTAGCTGCTGTGCTCAAGTGCTTTGGATTCAGAATCAAATGCTAGACTATGGGTTAAATTTCAAGGAGACTCCAATCCACATAGACAACAACAGTGCTATCTCAATTACAGAGAATCCTGTGCAGCACTCAAGGACAAAGCACATCAATATCAGGTATCATCTAATAAGAGATAATATGAATAAACTAGTCAAGGTTCACACAGATGAAAAATATGCTATTTGTTTACAAAGGCCTTTGATGAACAAAGATTTAAATATCTAATCAGCTATTGGGATGATTAACCTTGAGTAAATTTCTTTAAAACTATTCTTATTATTTCTTAAAAAATGTGTGTTCAAGTTGTCTAGTCTATCATCTTCATAAGCTCATGTTTTCTTGGATTGGAAGACTTTCCTTAGATTAATTGATGATTTTGTACTTCGGAAGTAATGCATTTTAACTCCGGAAGAAAATCACACCTTCAAAATATTTAACTGTCTAAGAAATTACTTTCAGAAGAAATTCCAATTTTATCTTCCGAAGCTTAAATAGTTTTCTTAGACACTTACTTATTTTCAAGTACCTTTTCCTTCCGAAGCAATAATTAACTCTCGGAAGCTTTGTTGATCTCTATACAAAGCACTCAAGTCTTAATTTTTTCTTCCAAAGCAAAATCATCAAATACTCTCAAGAAATTCTTCCGAAGTCATTTTAGCTTAGCAAGCTTTTTCATTAAAACTTCCGAAGATAATTTACCTTCGGAAGCTTTTTCATTAAAACTTCCAAAGATAATTTACCTTCGGAAGCTTTTTGATTTCCAAGAAAACTACTTTTTGAGCAAAAAGTAAACTACTTTTTCAGAGATGGGACCGACATCCGGATTTCAAAATTTATCCTCTTTCATTAAACTTATCTGAAATCCCTCTCTCTCATATAAACCCAACGGTTTCCCCCTCTTCTATCATATGCTCTTCCTCAAAACCTAAAGCCCAAATTTTCTCTCTAAAATTTCTTTCTTCTTCATCTCTGAGTTATCTCACAATGGACCTTGCTCACAGAAATGATCCCAACTTCACCATGCAGCTACACAGACAACACAATCAAGTTGCTCTGTTATGCTATGAGAAAGATCCTCATTTCTCAAAGGTTTGCCGTTTCTTGTCTCTGTCCCACTACTTCACCTCCCTAACCATTGATCCTCCACTCTATGAGGATCAGTTGCTTGAATTCTGGAAGACCTGCCAAGAGGTCATTATGGACGGGGAGAAGGCACTATCTGCCACAATGCAGGGGAAAACAATCTTCATCACTCCGGCCATCATCAACCAACATCTTCAGCTGGATGATGAAGAAGGTCAGGTGTTCTTCCCAAAGGAAGCTATAAATCATTCCTTTGAGCAGATGGGGTACGAGGGAGATTTATCTATAAAGACCTTCAGGAAAGGAAAGGTCTCATCCAAATGGAGATTCCTGCTCCATGTGGTCATTCACAGCTTATCAAACAAGCATGGTGGATGGGACGAGATCCTGAAGATCTCTCCTCATAGTCCATGGAATGGTTCAAGGGGTCAAATTCAGGTACTCTCAATTTGTTTATACAAATTTGCTTGCTAATTAGACTCCTTAGAGTACTACATGTTTCCTAGATATGTCCAGTACATTCTTAACTGTGAACTGGGCTCATAGTTAAGGGAAACAGGTAACACTCTTAAATTGGGACAGATGAAGCCCGACATCTTTAAAATACTGAGAAAGTCCACTGTTGGATTCTCTGGGGTAGAAACAACCCTAGTCCCAAAAATGTTAGAGCTCATTGCTCAAGGTGACAACCTAGCAGTACAAGCTAGTGTTGAACCCACACCTGCTGCTTTCCAACCACCAACACAGCCTTAGATATCCATCACTTACCAAAGAAAATCCAAACAAACCCCTGCTCAGACTATTCAGTCTGTGGAGGCTCCCATATACTCACCCATACAGGAAGAAGTGGATATTGGAGCTCCCACTTCTCCTGAGGAGCAGACCACTCCCATCTTTTCAAGAATCAGTGCTGAGGTTCCTCATGCTCAGCCTGATGAGCTCATTAGCCCTACTGCCTTAAGCCATCACTCTAAGTCTCAACACTCAAGTGATCAACTTTCAAGGGACAGTTACCATCCCCAGCCTATAAACCTCAACCAACCAATTCCCAACCTTGACATCTATACTGATGAAGATCTAGGTTTCAGTGAGTATAATGAGTCTCTCTTCTTTTCCCCTACTCAAAAAGAGATGAATACTCCTGAGTCTCCTATATCTATCCCACATCAGTCACCTACAACTGAGGTGGACACTCCTGAACCTGTTCAGGATGTCCATATGGAAGAGGCTCTCACTTCTGCAAGTGATTACATCATTAAGACCTCAACCATGGCAACTCAGCCTATTCACATCTCAATTAAGACTGCCAGTAAGCAAAGGAAATCCAGTGGCTAAGAACTCAGAACTGGTCATGAGAGAAAGGACTCTGGTCCAATCTTCTCCATCCCCAATGATTCTTCTCATGAAGACGAGGGGGATCTGAGACTAAAAGGGCAACAACTATCCAAAACATGCACCTATTTAGTCTCAAAGGTCAGTCATCTTAAATCTCAGGTGACTACCTTACACAATAGGATCAATGATCAGCAACTTGAGATTTGATATCTTAAGGAAAAACTAGCTGGGAGACCCTTAAGGAGAGCTCAACTAGGAACACAAGAACCTGTGGATGTGATTGATCTATCCTCCAGCTCACCTATGCAAGTGGGTGATGCTACCAAAAAGGGGGAGAAAGTCTGTACAACCATAGAACCTGGGAGTTCCTCTGAGAGAATGGACATTGAGGACTCACCATCCTCACTTGCAATTATGCATTCTCAGCAACCTCCTCTAGTTCACATTGATGTGGACTACACATACTCCTTCATACAGAGTCTATTTGAGGATGGGATACCAAGGGCTATGTCACCTCCATCATCCTTCAATCACATCATTGGATGGAGGTATGACAACAACTGGAAGGCCCTCATCATCATAAGAGTTCAAGGACAGTAAGAAGTCTTCAACTTTTAGACTTTGAACTACTATGAAGGTTTGGATCTAGTCAACATGCCACTTGTCAACCCAAACCAATCAAGACAAGCTGACGGACTGGCGAAAAGAATCCAAGACAGGATCATTGCAGAGTTCATCCTAAGAAGGAGACTAAGGCAATCAGGAAATGTCATCGGTCAACTGGATGTTAAGGTAGACCCTAAGATTAGCTTCATAGGGGAAACCTTGACTGAAGGCCCAGTGACAGAACCTGAGAGCCCTGTCTCATCATCTCCAACTGCTGCAGAGATCCATATTCCTTCTGAGACACCTTCTGGTGAAGGTGCTTCTCAACCTCTCTCTGGCCTGAGCTTAGATGCTGCAACAAGCAATGAAGGCCAAAGCTCTCTCCACCTGAGTCAGAAAAGTCTGTGAGTGACAAAGGGAAAAGAAAGGTGACATCTGAGGAATTGAGTAGGAGGAGAGAGAGAGGAAAAGGAAGCTGAGGGGAGAAGGTTCCTCTTCTGGGTATTCAAGACTCATGGAGTCTGCAATCAGGGTTGCCCCCAGACCAGACACTCAGAATGATGAGTTAAGGGCAGTCAGGATTAACTATCTGTAGACTAGGAACTATGACATAGACAGTGTCATCTATCTCCCCTTGGATGAGCTAAATGAACTGGTTCACCTGGAAAGGTCAAGAGAGAAGAAGGAGGCAGAAGATGCAGAACTCCTAGTACAAGTCAAAGAAGAGAGAAGAAGAAAAAGACTGTACAAAGATATGCCTGCCTTCTCCCCAGTTCAAGAAAGTCCTGTGCAAGAGGATGTGGTTCAATAAAAACCTCAGGTAGACAGAGAAGAAGATAGAATCAAGATGATCAACTATCTGAGTGCCCCAGGCTTCTACTAGGCAGATGCACTTCTTCCCCTGCCCTATGACTATGTTGAGTTTGATTATTTAAAACAGCTTGAGCTTGAGATAGTCAAGGACAAGACAACAAAGAAGAAGCTTAGGGAAGAAGCTGCAAAATCAAGAGCCAACATCCAAAAGAGTATAAAGAAGTCTGCTAATAGGCAAAGGATGATGAGCTTCTTGAAGCTGTATGGATTCTTCAGAAGGAGACTTGGTCCCATGTCTCTATCCACTATGGATGAGCATATAAGGGTGATCAAGCAGAAGATTAAAAGGGGAGAGCTCACTGATTACACTCCACTCCAAGTCAAGCTCCACCTGAAGTGGAGGTTAAGGTTGAACAACTAGAGACAACACAACCTGGACCTCCTGTTGAGACTCAGCAAGCTTCATCTTCTGATCCACAGTAGGGTCAACCTCCTTCTCCTTCTAAGCCTGAGAGAGAGGAAGTCCCAACTGAGATAGACAACAGAGATCAATCTAGTGCTGCAGGCCAGTCTTCTCAATTAAAATTTGGAAAAAGAAAGAAGAGGATGGCTTCTAAACCACAACCAAAGAAAAGGAAGACTGCATCCTCTTCTATACCTCAGGAAGAGTCAGAACATCCTGAGGATGTGCAGCTAGAGGATGCTCAACAAACTCCAACTTTAGTAGCTCCTCTTGCATCAGGAAGACCCATCTTGTCTTGGACATACACCACAAATCCAAAAAAGTGGCATGTCATTAGAGATCAAGGCTTTGAAGACACTTATACATGGAAAGACATGTTTGAATTGCCTCTACATGATCTTTTTGACATGAGAAGATACTTTGACAATTTGAAGAATCCTGATCATCCCTTGATGAAAGGAATGGTATCATTCTAATGAGGACTGTTGATATCTGAAGTCTTCTTAGTGTTTTGGTAGCATCAGCCTAGGGGGAGTTTGTAGAGACTAATGAAGAGACTGATGCAACCCAAACATCCAAGGCTTATTCTGCTGCACAAGTTCTGAAGTAGAATGCTTCGGAAGTTTCACACACTCAACAGAAATATTCTAAGTGTGAAATCTTCCGAAGCCAAGACCAATATCTTCCGAAGCCAATATTAAGTCTTCTGAAGCCTCAGAGACAAAGTCTTCCGAAGCTTCAAGTTATGAAGACAGATTTCTTCCGAAGTCTTTTAAGATATGCTTTTTCTGATGTACTTTTCTGCAAAGTGGACACCTTTCCGCTGCACCTCTGCAAGTCACCAACTTACATGAGTTGGTAAAAAGGTCCATGCTTTTGGTAACTATACATTGAGGTGTTGAGTTTGTAAACTTTCTACTTTATGTACTTTATCCTTTTGATAATAGATAAGGATGTGAGCTATGGCATGTCATAGTCACAAGTCAAGAAGCAATCTGCCTTTTGACTCTACAATTGATTTTGTTTATGTCTAGTCAATTGCATCCAGCTGGCTTTCAAAGTATAGCCAGCTGTAGGATGTAGTATAAGTATCTCATGTTCTTGTATCTTTTATTTATGCTTTGTAACACTTGTAATAGAACATAGAGAAAGCAATATACTGCATTCTTGAAAACCATACACTTGCGTCTTTGTGTTCTGTCTCTTACATTACTCGTGTTCCTAGTGTCTTATATGGTTAATCCAGTTTACTGTTTGATTAAAAGTTTGGTTAATCTCCTCTTTGTGTTGTTGTGTTGTAACTCACACCCTTCAACGATCCTGCACTTTGGTTTTGACAAAACCAAAGTTACCTCTTTTAACTGTGGAGAAAAGAGGCATTTCAAACGTGAAGGTGTGAAGCCCAAGAAGACATGTAATGGTAATCCATTCTCATCATTCAATCGTCAAGATAAATACACAAGTAGTCCTACATCGACAAGCAAGGATCCTAAGGCCTTGACTGCTCAAGATGACGAAGGCAAGATTGGGCCTTTCGGTTGTATCTCCGGGAGAATCCAACATTGCTTGTGTTGAGGGTTTGGATGACGACTCTGCAAGCGTAGGGGATATAGCAACTGAACTCGTGATGTCAAATAATGAAGAAACTGCAAATGGGGTCAATCACCTGAGTGAAGAGAGTTCAAGCAAAAAATGTTCAGAATCACCAGCACCAGAAAAGTCAGACTCTACAATGATGGTTGATTCAACCGAATCTACTCAGGTATGTACCAAAGACCAATTTTTGATAGTCATGCTTGTAATGAATGTAATAAATTTAGAGAAAGCATAGAATCAAAATGTGCTAGGTTATTAGATCAGAATGATAGCTTAGTAAATGATTTACAAGGTGCACAAAAGCAAACAACATTTTAAAACAAAATGAGCACAGTTATAAAGAGGAAACAGAACTGTTGAATAAACAACTAAGAGAAACCGAAGTTATGGCTTTTAACCAATCAAATGATATTAAGTTCTATTTAAACTCCCTAGAAGAAACTAAAAAACAAAAGGTAGTTTTCGAAGTCGAAGTAATATCATTAAAATAAAAACTACACAGTTGAACTAGTTCTTCTCGCATAGTCCAGCACTTAGTGAGAGAACGCAACAACGGGAAGGGTTTGGGTTACAAAGTGGTTCCACTACCACATGAGACCTTGTTGAATTCTAAATGCAAACCAATAAATAACAACCCAATCAAGGATCATGTGGTGTCCACTCCTCTTGTTAGTGATCCAGATTCCACAAATAATTCCATTTCTGTCACTAAACAAAAGGAGACCACTTTAAAGTGAAAAGGCAAAATGCCTATCGTTAATCTAGATGAACAAATTGAGAAAGTTAATGTAAAGTCTAGTTCAAATACATCTAATTCTAAACCTAAAAAGACCAAACAAGCTAACCAAACAAGTGCATCATATCTAAGTCCAGATAAACAAAAGAGTACAGATGTTAAAAAGGTTCAAACAATTAATTTAGTAAAGAAGATGCTACATCTAAACAAGAAGTTTTAAGACACAAACAAATTAAAGTCACACGAGTGTCACTCACTTCTCGACAGAACAATTATACCAACATGTTGAAAGTTGATCATGCTACAACTGTGGAAAGTATGGACACATCGCGTCTAACTGCCCTTACTATCAGACACCAAGAAAGGAAGTTGAATTTCATGCTCCTAAATCCAGTTCTTCTAAAAGGAGTTCTATGACTCCACCTAGAAGAATTAGTGAACATAAAGTTCAAACCATAAGCCAATCGTCTGTTTTTCACAAACAGGCCTTACACAAAACTGGCTTATTCAATGTCTGATAATAAGAACAAGAAGACGAATGATCTTCCCTCACCCTCAAATGGACAGTGGGTGGAATTTATGATGTGTGATGCCTCTGGGTCACCCAATCCAGTTAAGGCTTGGGTCCCTAACCTTAACAAAGGATTTCCTTTGAATGTGTAGGGTGTTCGCTATAGTGTTGCCACCAATACCTAGATCGTAGAATGCAAAGCATCTAGGCACATGACTGGGAACCTGGCTCTCCGTTTAAATGTCAAACAATTTGAAGGAGGTCATGTTTCCTTTGCTAGAAACAAAGGAGGGTACATCACAGCTCAAGGGGAAGTGGGAAACCAAAAAGTGAAGTTGACAAGGTAAACTATGTTCAACAACTTCAAAATAATTTGCTTTCTGTATCCCAAATCTGTGACAAAGGCTTTATAGTAGTATTCGAAAACAAGAAGTGCTATGTTCTCAAAAAGGAGTATGTGATCCGGAGGACCAAGTCTTAATGTCAACTTCAAGAGACAATGATCTTTATGTCTTGGATTTATCAAAGGCCTCCACAACGGATCATCAAGTTCAGTGCTTCACGTCAAAGGCTACAGAGAAGGATTCGATCTCCTAGCGTAGGAGAATCGGACACATCAATCCATGAAAGATGAACCACTTGATCAAGAATGATCTAGTGCGAGGAGTTAACATCGAAAACTTCCATCTACCATATTTTTGTGTCGCCTGCAAGAAAGGCAAACAGACTGAGAAGTCTCATAAGGCAAAGAAAGTTCATTCCATAGAATTGTCTCTTGAGCTTCTTCACATGGATCTGTTTGATCCAGTCAGTACAAGGAGCATGGCCGACGACTTGTACGGTTATGTAGTTACAGATGACTACTCAAGATTCTCTTGGGTAATGTTTCGAAAATCAAAATCTGAAACATTTGATTCCTTCAAAGAGTTAGTAACTACTTTCGAATCTCTTTACAAGCTGAAGGTAAGACAAGTATGCTCACACCATGGTATTGAGTTCAAGAATCAGTGGATGGAGGCATTCTATAATGAAAAGGGAATTGTACATCAATTCACATCTGCCTACACTCCACAGATGAATGGTGTTCCTGAACGGAAGAACTGAAGCTTGATAGAGACAGCCAGGATGATGCTAGCAGACTCGAAACTGCCAATCCAGTTCTGGAACGAGGTAGTAGCAAATGCAGGTTACACTTAAAATCGAGTCCTAGTGGTAAAACATCATGGTAAAACGTGTTACGAGTTACTCAATGACGTAAACCAAATCTAGAGTACCTCGAACCATTTGGCGCACCTTGCACCCTTTTGAAGAAAACTCAGGAAGGTTAGTTTAGGGAGAAGGCTAAAGAAGTAATTTTCCTAGGATACAACATACTGAATAAGAGAGTTTACAACAACTCAACGGGTCAAGTAGAAGTGTGTGTAACGTGGATGTTCAGAGATACACCACCCTCATCTGGAAAAGGACCCGCATTCTTTTTTGATTATGATGGATTCTTTAAGTCCTTCAACATCCCTCTATCCACTTTTGAAGATGAGTTAGCAACCAAGATGATGTATGATGTCTTAAACACACCGCCCCTAGACTCAACAACATCCGGCTCATAAGGCCAGTCTTCTAGTAACTCAGGGGGAGCACTAGAGGTAAGTGACTCCTCTTCGGAAGATGAAGAAGTGGAAAATGTTCAGGTGGATCAAGAGGAACAAGTTCTAATTACTACAAGTACACACGCATCAGATGTTGATGCCTCTGACACTTCAGAACCCCATACTCCCACTGCCTCAGATACTGCACCTGTGGTTAACAATCTGGATAATGATGTAGTTGTACCACCACTCCTGGATCTCGTCTAGTTGTTTATCATCCTCTGGACAATGTCATAGAGGATTTACAATCGGGAGTACAGACAAGAAATCAGCTATATTCAGCTGATTATGCCTCGGTCATGGAAAAGACTACCTTTACGACGGTGCTTATTGGTGTTTTGTGTGGCAATTTGAGCCAAAATATGTAAGTGATGCCTTAAACGATGAGGCTGGGTGAGTGCCATGCAAGAAGAACTTCTTCAATTCCAGAAGTTAGGAGTGTGGACTCTAGTGGATAGACCTAAAGGTGCTAAGTTGATTGGCACTAAATGGGTTTTAAAATGCAAGAAGGATGACCAAGGGGTAGTTATCAGAAACAAGGCTCGACTTGTAGTTCAAGGATTTTGACAAGTCAAGGGGATAGATTACAACGAAGTGTTTGCACCTATGGCAAGAATGGAAGCCATCTGTATCTTCCTAGCCTATGCATGGTATATGAAGATCAAAGTCTATCAGCTTGATGTGAAGAGTGCATTCCTTCATGGTGAAATCTGAAAAACAGCGTACGTCGGTCAACCCAAGGGATTTGAGGATCCGTATCATCGGGACAGGTCTACAAGCTGGACAAGGCTCTATATGGGCTTCATCAAGCCCCCGGCGCATGGTATGAGAAGCTATCGACTCATCTTGTGAAACACGGGTTTCGAAGAGGAGTGATTGATTGTACATTGTTTATCAAAGAAAACGATGGTGATATATCGCTTGTTCAAATTTATGTTGATGACATAATCTTTGGTTCCAAGAACGAAGACTTATGTAAAGAATTGGAAGCAGTAATGAAGGCTGAATTTAAGATAAGTGCCATGGGAGAGATAAAATTCTGTCTCGGGTTACAGGTGGATCAGACACCATAGGGGATATTTCTACATCAGACCAAGTATGTAAGCGATATTCTCAATCGGTTTGATATGGAAAATGCTTCCACAACTGGGACTCCTCTTGCTACAAACATGATATAGCACCCGACGAGAATGGTGATCTGGTGGATGCTACCATGTACCGAGGCATGATTGGATCTCTCATGTGTCTCATTGCCTCATGACCTGACATCATGTATGCAACGTATCTCTGCTCAGATATCAGCCGAAACCGAAAGTCAACCATCTCATTGGAGTCAAAAGGATATTTCGTTATCTGAAGGGTACCCCAACACATGGGTTGTGGTATCCTCATGATGATGATTTCGAGCTTACAGCGTATAGTGACTCGGATTACGTCGGTTGCAAATGAACTACAAATCAACATTAGCAGGATGTCAATTCTTTGGGAGAAGATTAGTCATGTGGCAGTGTAAGAAGCAGACATCAGTTGCACTCTCAACTTGTGAAGCTGAGTATGGTGATGCGGCAAGCTACTGTTCTCAAATCATCTGGATTGGACAGCAAATGCAGAACTACACTTAAAACTCTCTAACACTCCTATATTGTTGATAATCTGCTGCTATAGCCATAACTAAAAATCCGATCCAACATCCTAAGACCAAACACATCGGCATTAAATATCACTTTATACGTGATTGTTTTGAAAAGAATTAATCGATGTTTTTAAAATTAATACGGATTTTCAACGTGCCGACCTCTACAAAAAAATCCTTTGATAAACCATGTTTTCTATATCTGTTAGAGGTCGACGACGTTAAAAGGAAAAAATGATGTGATTTCCGACGATGACAGTACTTAGTCCGACAAGTAGAATTCATTGTTACTTTTATGTTTTATTTTATTTTATTTCTTCTCCTATTAAAATTCTAAACGCAAAACTTTTCCAGTTTTAGAATTTAGGGTGAGAATAGGTTAAGTTAGAATCAAATTTAGTTGTTTTATTTTTTCAGTACATAAAAAACGAGGGAGGTGGACAGGCAAGCTGAGAGAAATGAGATCGTCTCTGTGATACTGATTCAATGACTATGGAAAATGATAGTACCCAAGAACAAATAGTTTGGGACTTTAAAAGAAGAAACTGTTTAAAATGCAAAATTCAAAGTATAAGTCTGAGAAGTCTAAGCAACAATAAAAAAAAAAAACGATAGTAAAACTAGCTACTACTAAGGTAACACGAAGAAAGTAGACCTGAAGAGTGCTAGACCATTAGATGATGTGTCGGTAGATTCAACATAATAGATATTAGACCTCGTTGGTGATGTCAAGTTCAAACTAAGTTGTTCAACAAGCTGTGGGTTATCATCTAATCCCTGGTTAACACAATCAACAAAGTTCCAATAAGGGGTGATGAGCAAAATAAACGCCACAAATGTGTGTGGATGACCATAAAATGAGCAAAGCACATGAAAAATGCAAAAAGAAATCAAGCTAATAACCTAAGATGTTGGTGCAATCTGTACAAAAAGAATAAAATTGCTCAAACAAGAAGATCGGTTGTGTGCCTCTCTATTGTGCGATGGCACTGACCTGAGGATAAGCATAACCTAAATATTCTAGAATTCATTGTTGTTTGCGCCTCTCTGTTGTGGGGTGGCACTGACCTGAGGCTTAGCATCTCTTTGAAAGCTCTAGAATAGTCTCTTATTGAATACTACCCATAAAACACTCAAAAATCTCCTAAGGAACGTTGATTACCATATAAGCGTGGGATCCTCAAATGCGTGTTGAAATAATTAAACCATAAATCATCACCAATCTGTGTCAAAAGTCTGAGTATGATTTAAAAGGACAAGTATACTGACAATCATCGTGGTTGCAACTCTTGAAAGTTAACACCACTATGTGCATCTTGTGGCACTAGTATGATTTCCTAGACTTGCTAATAACTCTCGATGAAACAAGAATCTAGCATCAAAAGGTTTTGGTAACATGTCCCGAATGATTTGATTTACTTGTATGATTCCATAATGAATCATTCCACTTATGGTCAAAATAACTTGAAGTTGTCTATCCAAGAAATAAATCTATTAGATATCTATCTTAGGATTTCCACCTCACACAAAATTACAAAAAAAAATATGTTTTAATTTTGTCTTTTAGTTCTAGTTATTTCATTTGTTTAATTTTGTCAGTTTAGCTGCTAAACGTCGGACTATGTCTTGGAATTCTGTCTGGGATTTAATCATTAAAAAGGGTCACGTCTCAGGTGACCAAATGGGTTTTCAAAAGTTAAAAGGATCACGTCTAAGGCGATCAAAAGTTCTCGAGTTAAATTGCCATGTTGTGATGATCAAATCCTCCAAATGTTTTATATATATTAAAAGGCTAAATTGTCAAATGGTCATAAGTCAAAATCATAAGTTTGAGCCCATTCGCACGACTGGACCATAAGTATGGACCAGTCGTACAATTGGACCATACGTATGAGCCCATTCGCACGACTGGACCATGAGTATAGACCAGCCGTACAATTGGACCATACGTATGAGCCCAACTGCATGACTAAACCACATGCATGGCCCAAATGTGAGATTGGACCATCAGCATGTGTAAACTCACATGATTGGTTCACAAAATGAACCAATCGCATGATGGAGGTGACCGAATGACTTAGTCGCATGATTGACATCTAGTCGCACGACTGAAGGTGACAGACTGTGCCAGTCGCGGCGAATCAATTATGTGACTGGGCTTAGTCGCACAACCATAGGAAACCCTAGTATAAGAGGAGGGGGAGTCGATCACAATCATTCATCACTCCCAAATCGCCCCTAAATCGCACGACTCCACCGTTACTCTATTGATTTTTCATTTGACCATCCTAGACTACTGATTGTTGTGTTCTGACGATTACCAGGATTATACAGGTAAAGTGCGTGCAATCCACTCAAATGTCCATCGATTTGTGCCCTAAATGATTGAATTTAAGCCCTAAACAAAACAAGACTTATTTTTCCTAAGAAACTAATAAAACTAAGCACATTGTGAAATTAAAGGTATTAGGTGTTCAGTCGGTCATTTGCGAGACTAATGAGCCAAACCATGACGTCTAACATAATAAGTTTTGCTTAAAATTCGAAATTGAACTGAACAAACAGTCTGTCATATGAATGGAAACCCTGTTGAACTTCAATCGCACGACTGAGCTGGGTGAATGGCTCAATCGCACGACTCAACCATGCGCATGAGTTCAGTCGCACGACTGGTGTAAACACATGGGATAGCATACGACTAATCCCAGTCGCATGCTCAGTCGTACGTATGAGCTCAATCGCATGACTAGATCTCAGTCGCACAGTTCATTCGCACGACAGAACAGAAGATATCAAGTCAAATGAATCAAATTGTTACACATTGACACTCACTAACGTTTATTTACATTGTGTAACAGATGGCGAGTCGTTGGACAATGAGTACAAAGCATAATCTTTGTGATCATCTTGATCTGTCCTCACGGAACACAGCTAATTTCTCCGGGATTATTACCTTCTTACAGAGATCGAGGATCTTCCGTGCAATCTCGACGCCGTGCACCCTGTATCGCTCAGTTCAGCAGGCTTTCTGGGAAAGCGCTATCGTTGACAGATCCTCGGAGGCCCACTATATCAGGAGCTGCATTTTTTGTCAGCTGATAGAGATCACTGAGGATGATCTCGGGACGGTCTTAGAGTTTGGAGACGATGCTGACTGTCCGAAAAGACTACACCCGCTGATGGTAGGAGGTTGTTTTCTGCGGGCCAAGTACTTGGGGGATATCAATGCAGGTGTGCTCAACAAGAGCAACCTATGCCCCCAATTTAAGTACTTGGCCCGTGTGTCGCTTAAGTGTATTGCCTCCAGGAAAAGTGGTTTTGATGAGTTGTCGGACCAGATTCCAAACAACTATGTGGCGTTGGTGCTGAACCATCTGCTCAGGTTCTCAAGGATGATCTTCACCTACCTGGTGGAGAACATCGAGGCGAAGGGCAAGGAGGGCTTTAGCATGTATCCTCGCTTTATGCAAATGATTATTGACCAAACGCTCCCTTCACTGCCAAAGGAGAAGGAGGATGTCATGGTGCTCGAGGTGATTGATGATACCATCTTGGGCGGGATGAAGGTGTACAGGGGGAAGCAGGTGAAACCCCCTGTCAGGCGGCTGTTCGGGCATCTGGCCAGTGAGGACTATGTGGCATCGTCATGAAGGAAGTGGCACTACGATGACAGCAACCCTGACATTGAGAAGATTAGGCACCCCACTGATGAGTCAGATGATGATGATAGTGGTGATGGTGGAGACTCTGGCCCTACTTCATCTAAGGCCACCAATACAAATGTTGCACCTCCACCAGCCACTCATGGAGATGCTGCCACAGCTGGTTTCCACCAGGATTTTTGTCCTCTTGAGGAGGAGGATGAGGAACCATTGACTCGTACGGTGGGCAGCAAGGTTGTTGCCACCGAACGAGTGATTCAGGCGGTTGGTGGACGCCCGGGTAAGTCTGGGGAGACTATGACTGATCCTACCTCACCCTAGCTCAGTCCAGCATCCCAGGGGGAGCATCCTCCTCGAGGGGTTCGAGGTGAAAGAGCAAGGCTCAGCCCCATGGATGAAGCCCAAAAGACGGAGGTAGACATTGATCACAGGCTCTTCCCCCACTGTCACCACAGCTGCCACCACCACCACTACCTCACCACCACCACTACTACTACACAACCCATCTTTACAACCACACCTCCACCAACCACTACCTTACCCACCACCATACTACCACTCCACCCCCTCACATACAACCACCTATATTCACCACTTCCACCACTACCACCACTAGCTAGCAAGCAGGACCATCATTCCACCCATCATCCCCACAGGAGCATCTATACCTCCCAGTGGGTAGAGGAACAGCTATGAGCACTGAATCGTATGGTGCTGAAGCTGTTGGCTACCGATGACGAGAAGACTGCTCAGCTACGACAGCTAGTGGAGCTAACTGCTGTCCAAGCACAGCAGATCTCCCAGCAGGCTCAGGAAATTGCCCAACTCAAGGAGCATAAAGTCCAATCAGCAAAGAAGATTGAGGAGTTGGATACATCTAACATGTTTATCATGCTCACGCTAAAGGGATCAAAAGATGAGCCTCTAAAGATCAGAGACGATGATGATGATGATAATGGTGAGGATGCGGATGCGGATGATGAGGATGATGATGACGATAAGATAGACGAAGGAGGTGATGAAGGAAGGATGAGGATGATAAGGATGATGATGAGGAAAGAGGCGATGCGGCTGCATCAGAAGCCCACATGCTAGAGAAAGACGCTCCAAGAAGTCACAGGATCAGGGAGCCTCGTCCTCGGCCCCCACTAAAGAAAAGCACATGATTCAAGATAAAAGTAATGTTTAGACGTTTATGTAATTTTAATCTTTTGGATTGAATCATGTATTAAACTTATGTACATAATGTTTATGTATATGTATTGCTATTTAACTGTCTGAGTGTTGACAAATGATTGATGTGTTAAATATTTAAATCAAGCAGATCAACCATCTCATCAAGACCAGTACGATGTTGCTCCCTTACTGAAAATCAAGTCTCAATTCACTATGATACTTGATTTGCAAGGGATTGTCAGGAGGTCTATGAGTTATACTCCTGGAGAAGGTGAAATAATCACGACCTTACTGATGAGCAACTGGCGGAGATGTTCCGATTGAATCCAGATGAAATAGTCAAAGATGACCTACTGTTGACATGGCTAGTGATGACGAGCTTAATGATGTGGACGAGATAGAGAGTGAAGATGTCACACCCCAGCACTATCCAGAGTATGCCGATAAAGAGGGAAATTTGGTCCCCAATCTGGGTGAAACTCTTGTTAGTGATACGTTTGAGAAACTAGATCAGATGGAGCAAGAGTCAGAGAAGAAGCAGGATCAAGCCCAACCCTCGGACGCCGATGTTAACATCAAAAGGCTGAATGGGCAGCTTATTTTGCAGAGATCCGAAGGTGTCAGGAAAGATTATAGCATGGGCATATTTTGAGGATCTAAATGTATATGCTATGAAGAGGGGGAAGGAATCGAGTACTTTAGATTCCCGCATGATCTAAAGACTCTCCCTGGTTTTGAGCTCAACCAGCTGGCCAAACTGACGTTGATATATGCTAACCCAAGGAAAATTTCAGGCTGGTTTGAGGCTGCATTACAAAAAGAGTACCACACCAGGTGGGTCAACTTCAAACCTCAACAACCGACGAGGTATATTAGATGGTCTGAAGTTGATGCCATTACTGGAAAGCCAAAGATAGTGCTGAAGTTGAGTCCTCCACGCACGATGTCAAGAATCCCTCTAAGGGAAATGTCACAGGACTTCACTCAACACTTTAAGTGGTGGTACTATGACTGGAGAACAGGTGAAGCTGTTATAGTCTTGCAAAAAGAGGGTAAAATGGATACTATTCGGGTATTGACAAAATGTGGCTAACTAACTTGTTGGCTGATGATGTATACACATTGTACAAGTGGCCACTGTTTTATGATTCGCAAGACATTGTACAAGCCCTCTAATTCCAAAACGTTATAAGGCTCTATTTCGCATTTGAGATACATGTTGGAGCTACAAGAGAGGAGAAGTACAAGAAATTTGAAGAGCTGATGAAAAATGTTAGACAATAGAGTAAACTAGGTCCAAGGGGGAGTTTTTAGATATATGTGTACCTAGTTTAGGAGCTCAAATGTAAAATGTCTTTCATGTCTTACATATATGTAACAGAATGGGTATGAATGAAATGTAATGTGTTGTGACGCTTATAATGTTTAATATTTCATTGTTTATTGTGTGATAACGCATATTGAACTAACTATATAGGTTTGTGGTTGTTTACATAGTTCTTAGTCAATAATGATTGAGAAACATGCTTAAACTCAATCATGTGAAGTTCTCATGCGAATGGATCATGCTAATGGACCATACGCATGAATACTTCATGCTAATGAACCAGTCATACAACTGAACCAGGAGACTGGATCAGTCACACAATTGTAACATGAGATTGACTAAGTCGCACGACTTTATCTTCAGCTCGCGCGAATGGATCAACCGCATGCTTCAGTCGTACGACTAAACCATGCAAATGGTTTAGTCGCACGAATGGAAAACCTAACCTATAAATACCACTTAATTCGTGGAAAAACATAACAATTCGAATCCCTATGCACTAAATCGTACCCTAGCCGTCCAGAGAGACCTAAGATAACATGTTCCAAGTTCATAGATCGCAGTTAATCATCCTACAATCGGTCTTAATGTTTAGTTTCATTATTAGATTGATTATACTTGCGTTCTCAGTGATTGGATAGCCAATCAAATAGGATTCCACACTATTTGGTTTGGTATACATGTAAATCAGCTAGTACTCCGTACTGAAATGGTCCTAACAAAATAAGCCCATGCTATTATCTTGCATGACACCTTCTGATGTTTCTTGACTTTGTAGAGTTTGGTGTATGCATTTTGCTTTGGAGTCATGCGCTAGGCTCTTAATTCAGCAAAACAAGCTGCCCATTTAGCTTTCTTGATATCAACATTTTCATCCGAGGCTTGGACTTGGTTTTCATCTTTTTCCTTTTCCTTCTCCATTTCATCCAGCTTCTCAAATGTAGCACTGTTGAAAGTATCACCCAAGTTGGGTATCATATTTCCCTTACGATCAGTGTACTCTGGATAATGTTCTGTTGTAACATCATCAATCTCAATCTCATCAACATCTTGCAACTCCTCATCACTTAAAACATCAAATTCTGGAGCATCTCTTACAATTTCATCCAGATTGTGTCGGAACATCTCAGCTAGCTGCTCGTCAGTCAGATCATGTATAATTTCTCCTTCTTCGGGAGTGTAGCTCACTGACCTTCTGATAATCCCTTGCAAATCAAGAATCATGAATTGTGACTTGATTTGCTGAATGGAGCAACATCGTATTCCTCCTGCTGTGGAGTTTTATCTACTTGATTAGACATTATGCACAACACACATAAGTCATCAAATAAAGCACATAAACATAAACAAGCATAGATGATAGTTAATTACATTAATGTAATATAATTCAAATACAAAAGTTTCTGAATACAAATCATCTAACTCTTACTTTTGTCTTCAATCCCAAGTTCTTTAGTAGGAGGAGCGGAGGATGAGGCTCCTTGATCTTGACTACATTTGGTCTGCCTCTTTTGAGCTCGAGGAGAGGCTGATGCAGTAGCATCACCTTCTTAGTCATCCTCGTCCTCTCTATCTTTCCTGCTAGGTTCACCTTCCTCAATATCTTCTTCACTATCATCATCATCCTCCTCCTCATCATCATCATCTTCATCATCAGCATCACCATTTTTGATCTTGAGAGGCTCACTCTTTGACCCCATTAGCTTTAGCATAGTCTTCTTATTTTTCTTCTCAAGCTCTTCAATCCTCTTTACTAAATGGGCATTCTGCTCTCTAAGCTATGTGATCTGCTCTACCTGAGCTGCATTAATTTCCATTAACTGGTTTAGATGTGCAGCTCTTTGCTCATCCGTGGCAAGTAGCTTGAGCACCATTCAGTTGAGGTTGGCTAGCTGTTCCTCAAACCCAATGTGGGGTGGAGATGGTCCAGTAGTGAATGGAGTATGAGTGGAAGGACCAGCTTGGTGAGTGGTAGTATTAGTAGTGGATGCGGTGAATATGGGAGATGGAATGTGTGTGGGCTATGGTGGAGTGGCTGTGGTAGTGGTGGTAGGAGGTGTGGTAGTTGTGGTAGGAGGTGTGGTAGTGGTGATAGGATGTGTGGTAGAGGTGCGAGTTGTGGTAAAGGTGGTGGTAGCTGTGGTGATAAGGGTGATCCTCTGTTTCTTGCTCTTTAAGCCCTGGGGTTGAGCCATATGCTTCCTCCTTGAGCCTTTAGAAGAAGATGCTCCCCTTGGGCCGATAGGCTGGTCAGGGGTGTATGTAGGATCAGTAACATTACTAGCCACACCCCTTGACTCACTTTGGCATCCACTAACCGCCACTATTCCTCTATCTGTGGCCATAACCCTACTCCTAACTGTCCTCACAAGAGGCTCCTCATCTGACTCATCATCTTATCTATCCGGAAATCGGGCTGGATTGGAGCCTACTCGGATCCACCAGGAGCCTCACCGCCTTGACCATCACCATGGTCATCATCATCGTCGTTTGTATCTTCAGTGGATAGCTCAATCGACTCGACTTTTGAGTCACTCTCATCGTGACGCCTCCTCTTGTGAGAAGGCGCAACATAATCAGCACTTGCCAAGTGCCCGAACAGTCTCCTGATAGGGGGCTTCACCTGCTTTCCCCTATATACTTTCATCCTACCCAAGGTGGTATCATCCATCACCTTGAGTACCACTGCATCTTCTTTCCCCTTTGGCAAAGACGGAAGCTTCTCATCAATGATAAGCTGTAAGAACCAAGGGTACATGCAAAACCATCCTTACCCTTAGCCTCGAGGTTCTTTATCAAGTAAGAGAATATCATGTGGGGAAGCTAAAAGGATGGTTTCGCACCAGTGCAACGTATGCATTCAAGATTTGTTCAAATAAATCATCAAATCCTCCCCTCCTGGATGCTATGCACTTTAGAATGCCATAGGCCAAGTACTTGAACTGGGGACACTGGTTGCTTTTGTTTAGCACACCTACATTAATGTCCCCATTGTACTTCATCTGTAGAAAACAACCTCATACTGTCAGAGGATGTAACTTGGTCGGGTGGGCATCATCGTCACCCAGATCCAGTACCCATCTTAGATCTGTTGTAGTAACTTCAATCTCTTGACCAAAAAATGGAGCTCTGTAAACAGTATGGCTCAATGGACCGGTCAACCCTGGTACCTTCCCAGAAGGGTTGTTGGATGGATTTGTAAGGTGTGTATGATGTTGAAATAGCTTTGAAGATCCTCGATCTCCTAAGAAAAGCAATAATCCTAGCAAACTTGGTAGCATTCTGAGTGGTTGCATCCTAGTGAGCACAGATGTTGTGCTTGGTGTTGATAGTCCACCTATCAGCCATGTTGATATAACACAAGACACATAAACGTTAGATTTGTGCATAATAAAGGACAGTTGAAACATATACTGTTTTGGATCTGGTTCATTAATGCGATTAAACCATACGACTGAGTTCAGTCGTGCGATTGAGCATGCGGCTGAGTTCAATCGTGTGATTGAGCATGCGGCTAAACTTGGTCGTGTGTTTGGCCATGCGGTTGAGTCAGTCGTGCGACTTAGTCACCGAATGATTCATTCGTGCGATTGAGTTGCATGTCTAGCTCAACCGTGCGACTGAAGTTAATTCGGAGTGTCTATTCGTATATGACTCTGTCCAGCACTCTAACTACGAATCTTGGTCAAAACTTGATATAAGACGTCGTGTTTCGACTCATTTGACTCGCCCACACTCTACATAGCACCCAATTTACTTTAAATCAACTATTTTGTTCATTTAAGTGGTCTATTTGAGTTGTTTTTACTGATTTCTTGATTTTAACCAATTAGATCAGTTAGGTTTTGATTTCACCAAACATTTTGTTTGATTTCAGTCACTAAGTACCTGTAGATGAACAATGGATCAGTTAGTAACATAATCGGCAAGAAATCAAGGCGAGAAGAAATGTTGGCAGGGTGTCCACGTATGAGCAGGTTTTTTGAACGATTCAGGGGTGGTGTGAAATGCAACTGACTCACCCCTCCGTTTATACTGTCTTAATGTTCAATCGTACGACTAGACCCATACGCCTGCACCAATCGTGCGACTAAGCCCATACTCATGCTTCAGTCATGCGATTGGGGTTTAGTCGTGCGACTAGCTCATACGGCCTCATCCATTCGTGCGACTGGCTCATACAACTTCATCCATTCGTGCGATTGATTCATTCTGGTGATCCAATCGCATGGATTGCTCCATGCTTATGATCCAATTGTGCGACTGGTCCATACTTATGGCTTAATAGTACGTCTGGCTCATACTTATGGTTGAATCGTGCTATTGGTCCATACTTATGATCCAATCATAGGATTCTCCCACACTTATTAGCTTGAGCCCTTTACACTTTCAAACCCTTAAAAATGTTAAGATTTGATAAACATTATGACCTTCTAACACCACTTGATCACCTCAGACATGATCCTTTTTAATAGATTAACTGTTTGATCACCTCAGATGTGATCTTTTTAGTTCAATACCCGATTGGTCACCTTAGACGTGACCACTTTTAGTGAGTGATTCACAAATTGAATCCAGATGTATAGTCCGACATTTACCTAAAAAATGACTAAAAATCAATAAAAAACAAGTTGAAATTAAAACAAAACAAGATATATTTTTGTATTTTTGATTGGAGATGGATTGAAATCTTTTAGAAGTGTGTCTAATCGATTTATCTTCCTGGACAGCACAGCTTAAAGTTAATTTGATCATTTCTGGAGAGATTCATTATGGAATCATACAGGTTTATCAAAATCATTTGGAACACTTTAACAAAACATTTTGATGCTCGATTCTTGTTTTGACCGAGAGTCAACAACATATCTAGGAAATCATACTAGACCTATAAGATACACACACTGGTTTTGACTATCAAGAGTTGCAGCCACGATGATTGCTAGTATTATTGTCCTCTTGAATCCATACATAGATTGTTGACCCAGATTGATGATACATTAGGTTTGATTATTTCAGCAAGCATGTGTGGATCCCACACTTATATGGTAATCAACATTTCTCAGGAGATTTTTAAGCGGTCTACGGGTATTTGACAAGAAGAAACAATTCTAAGAGCTTTCAAAGAGATGCCAAGCCTCAGGTTAGTGCCACCGCACCGCAGAGAGGTGCAAACAACAATGAATTCTAGAATATTTAGGTTATGTTTATCCTCAGGTCAGTGCCACCGCACAACAGAGAGGCACACAACCTATCATCTTGTTAGAGCATTTAATTTTCTTTTTGTACAAAACGCACCAACAACATAAGTTATTAGCTTGATTGTTGTTAGCATTTTTTACATATGCTTTGCTCATATTTGTGGTCATCCGCACATATTTGTGCAATGTATTTGCTCATCACCGCTTATTGGAAATGCGTTGATTGTGTTAACCAAGGATACGATGGGAACCCACAGCAAGTTGAACAACTTAGATTGGATTTAAATCACCAATGGCGTCTCCTCATCTATTGTGTTAAATTTACCGACACATCATATAATGGTCTAGCAACCTCTAGGTCTACTTTATGTGTGTTACCTCAGTAGCATACTAGTTTTACTATCATTTTTCCTTTTATTTTGCTTAGACTTCTCAGAATCACAGATTTGATCTCATTTCTATTAGCTACGCTGCCCTCCTCCTCATTTTTTAAGTTAAATAATGTAACTAATTTAATACAAAATTAACCTATCCTAAAATTCTAAAACCAAAATATTTTGGTGTTTTTGGATTTTAATAGACAGGAAAATAAAACAAAATGAAAGAACATAAAAGAAAATATGTCAGACTGCCCACTTTCTTCCTCCAGAATCACATCACTTTTCTTTTTCACGCCATTAACCTCTAAAAGATATAAAAACCCCGGTTTATCAAATGCTTTTGTGTAGAGGTCGGCGCGATGAAATTCCGTATTAATTTTAATCACATCGATTATTTTCTTTTCAAAACAGTCACGTATAATGTGATATTTAATACCCATGTGTTTAGTTTAGGATGTTGGACTGGACTTTTGGTGACAGCAATAGCAGCAGAGTTATCAACAAAAATAAGATTGTTAGAGAATTGCAAACCGTAGTCGCGGATTTGCTGTTGAATCCAAATAATTTGCGAACAGCAACTTGCAGCAGCAACGTATTCAGCTTCACAAGCTGACAGGGCAACTGATGTCTGCTTCTTACATTGCCAGGTGACTAACCGTCTACCAAAAAACTAACATCCTACAGATGTTCACTTCTAGTTCATCTTGCAACCACCATAGTCCGAGTCACTATACGCTGTAAGCTCAAAATCATTGTCATGAGGATACCACAACCCGAGTGTTGGAGTACCCTTCAAATATCGAAAAATCCGTTTCACACCAATGAGATGACTTGCTTTTGGTTTTGCCTTATATGTTGAACAAAGACACGTGGCTTACATGATATCCGAGCGAGATGCTGTGAGATACATAAGGGATCCGATCATTCCTCTCTACATTGTAGCATCAACCAAATCACCATTTTCGCCGGGTGCCATATCATGGTTCGTGGCAAGTTGAGTTCCAGCAGCTAAAGCGTTCTTCATGTCAAACCAATTGAGGATGTCCCCTACATATTTAGTCTAATGCAGGAAGATTCCTTTTGGTATCTAATCCACCTGTAATCCTACGAAGAACTTCATCTCCCCCATTGCACTCATCTCAAACTCTGCTTTCATTACAAATTCAAATTCTTTACATAATTCTTCATTCTTGGAAGCGACGATTATGTCATCCACATAAATCTGTACCAGCAGTAAATCATCGTCTTTTTATTTGATAAATAATGTACAATCATCACTCCTCTGAGAAAAACATGTTTCACAAGATGAGTTGAGAGTTTCTCATACCAGGCTCTAGGGGCTTGATGGAGCCCGTAGACAGCCTTGTCTAGTTTGTAAACTCTATCCCGATGATATGGATCCTCAAATCCTTCGGGTTGACTGACGTAGACTGTCTCACGGATTTCACCATGAACAAATGCACTTTTTACATATACTTGATAAACTTTAATCTTCATGAAAGATGCATAGGCTAGGAAGGTACAGATTGCTTCCATTCTAGCCACAAGTGCAAAAACCTCATTGTAGTCTATGCCTTCAACTTGTCTAAAACCTTGTACCACAAGTTGAGCCTTGTTTCTGATTATGACCCCTTGGTCATCTTTCCTAAACTTCAAAACCCACTTAGTGCCAATTACCTTAGCACCTTTTGGTCTGTCCACGAGTGTCCATACTCCTAACTTTTTGAACTGTAGGAGTTCTTCTTGCATGGCACTAACCCATGCCTTATTTTTTAAGGCTTCACTTACATATTTTGGCTCAAATTGAGATATAAAACATCAATAAGCACCATCGTGAAGATAGCCTTTTTCCATGACAGAGGCATAATCAGCTGAGTATAGCTGATTTCATGTTTGTACTCCTGATAGTACATCCCCTATGATATTATCCAACAGATGATAAACATTTACTCAAGATCCGGGAGTGGTGGAAACAACTACTTCCTGATCCAGATTTTGAATTCCAGGTTTAGTATCTGTAGCTATTAGGGTATGAGGTTCAGAAGTAGGAACCTATTCCCATTGGTCCACCTGTTTAGTCTCCACTTCTTCATCATCAGAGGAGGAATCACTTACATCAAGTGCTCCCCATAAAGGATTAGAAGATTCACCTTGTGGAGTTGATGTTGTCGAGTCTAGTGGTGGTGTGTCTAGGACATCGTACATCATTCTGGCCGTTAACTCATCATCAGGAAGGGAGGGAGGTGTGTGGAAGTACTTAAAGATCCATCATAGTCAAAGAAGAATGAAGGTCCCTTTCCAGCAAGGGGGTGGTGTATCTCGGAACATCAATGTTGCACCACACATCTACCTGACCCGTTGAGTTGTTATAAACTCTCTTGTCTGGTATATAGTATCCACGAAAGATCCCTTCTTCAACCTTCTCACTGAACTTCCCAGACTGAGTTTCCTTCAGTAGTGTACATGGTGCACCAAATAGTTTGAGATATTCCAGGTTAGGTTAACATCGCTGGAGCAACTCATAACATGTATTTCCATGACATTTGACCACCAAGACCCGATTGAGGGTGTAGGATGCATTGGCTACAACCTTGTTCCAAAATTTGATAGGCGAAATTTCGAGTCGGCTAGCATCGTTCTTGCTGTCTCTATCAAGCTCTGATTCTTTCGCTCCGCAACTCCATTTATCTGTGGGGTGTAGGTAGACATAAATTGATGTACAATACCTTTTTCTTTACAAAATACCTCCATCCACTGGTTCTTGAACTCTATGTCGTTGTCTGGTCGAATCTATCTAACTTTCAGCTTGTAGAGTGATTCTAATGTAGTTACTAGATGTTCCAATGATTTAAAAGTTTCCGATTTTGCTTTCAGAAACATCATCCAAGAGAATCTTGAGTAATCATATGTTACTACATAGCAGTACAGATCACCAGCAATACTTTTAGTGCTAACGGGAACAAACAGATCCATGTGTAGAAGCTCGAGAGGCAGGTCAATGGAATTAACTTTCTTTGCCTTGTGAGACTTCTTGGTCTGTTTGCCTTTTTACATGATTCGCAAATATCTAGAAGCTGGAAGTTCATGACATTTACTCCATTTACTAAATCCTTCTGTATGAGATGATTCATCTTTCATGGATTTATGTGTTCCATTCTCCTATGCCAGGAGATTGAGTCCCTCTTTGTTGCCTTTGACAAGAAGCATTGAACTTTATGATCAGTTGTGGAGCCCTTTGATAGATCCAAGACATATAAATCGTTATATCTTGAAATTGACATTAAGACTTTGTCCTCCGGATAACATAATCCTTTTTCAATACGTAACACTTCTTATCATCAAACACAACTTTGAAGCCGTTGCCACAGATCTGGGAGACTGAAAGCAAGTTGTTCTGTAGTTGTTGAACGTAGTTGACCTTATCAAACTTGACTTTCTCGTTTCCCACTTTGCCCTGAGCGGTGATATATCATCCTTTATTCCCATCAAATGATACATGTCCCCCTTAAATTTGTTTGATATTGAAAAGGAGAGACAAGTTCCCGGTCATGTGCCTAAACGCCCCACTATCAATAATCCTAGTATTTGTGATAGCACTGTAGCGGACACCCTGGACATTCAAAGGAAATGATCTGTTTAGGTTTGGGACCCAAGCCTTAACTGGCTTGGGTGACCCCGAGGAATCACACATCATAAACTCAACCCACTTTCCACTTGAGGATGAGGGCATATTGTTCTTCTTATTGTTCTCATTATCAGACAACTTATTAGACATTTCTTTCCATAAGCGAATTGTGATAAACAGACGACTGGCTTAGAGTTTGAACTTTTGGTTCATTAGTTCTCTTAGGAGGAGTAATAAAACACCTTTTAGAGAATCTTTGTTTTGAATCATTAAGTTCAATTTTCTTTGTTAGAGTCTGAAGAAATATGTCCTCTTTTTCCACAACTATAGCATGATCTCCCTCTACATGTTGAGGAAACTATTTATGTGGGGTTGAGTGTGATACAGATGCGATACAAGTCTAGTTGGGTTTAGTAACTTCTTGTTTAGATGTTGCTTCTTCTTTAACAAAATTAATTGTTTGAACATTTTTACATCTTTAGCCTTTAGTTTATTTGGACTTTGACGTGTAACACGTGTTTGGTTAACTGGTTTAGTCATTTTGGGTTCAGAAGAAGACATGTGTGAAGCTGACCTTACATTAACCTTCTAAAATTTATCACCCAAATTAACAATAGGCATCTTTCCTTTTGATTCCACAGTAGACTCCTTTTGTTTGATAGAGTTGACCGGTTTACCCGTGGAATCAAGATCACTAACCAAAAGAGTCGACACCAGATGATCCTTTACTGGGTTGTTATATACAGGTCTACATTTTGTATTTAAAAGGCTCTCATGTGGTGATGGAATTACTTTTTAACCCAACCCTTCCCTATTATTTTGTTCTTTCACTAATGTTGAACTATGTAAGAAGAACTGGTCTAACTATGCAGTTTTTGTTTCAATCATTTTCTTGATTGAAAGCAACAACCTCGGTTTCCCTTAGTTGTTAACCCAAAAGTTCTATTTTTTCTTGTAACTGCACTCATTTTGTTTTAATATACGATTAGCTTCAGTGCACAGTTGTAAATCGTTTACTAAGTTCTCATTGTGTTCTAATAACCTAGCAAGTTTCAAATCAATGCCCTCTCTAAATTTATTACATTCATCACAAGCATGTTTTTCAAACAGTTGGTCTTTAGTACTTACCTATGAGGAATCGATTGAATCAGGCATCAAAGCAAAGTTAGACTCTTCGGATGCTGGAGATTCTGAACTTGTTGCTCTAAGCTTGCAGGATCGTTGAAGGGTGCTAAGTTACAACACAAACACAAAGAGGAGATTAACTAAACTTAATCAAACAGTAAACTGGATTAACCAAGGTAAGACACTAAGAACACAAGTAATGTAAGAAACAGAACACAAAGAACACAAGTATATGGTTTTCAAGAATGCAGTACATTGCTTTCTCTATGTTCTATTACAAGTGTTACAAAAGCATGATTCAAAGATACAAGAACATGAGATACTTATACTACATCCTACAGCCGGCTATACTTTGAAAGCCAGCTGGATACAATTGACTAGACACAAACAAAATCAATTGTAGAGTCAAAAGGCAGATTGCCTTTTGACTAGTGACTATGACATGCTGTAGCTCACATCCTTATCTATTAAAAAAAGGATAAAGTACATGAAGTAGAAAGTTGCAGACTCAAGACCTCAATGTACAGTTACGAAAAGCATGGACCTTTTCAGCAACTCATGTAAGTTGGTGACCTTACAGAGGTGCAGCGGAAAGGTGTCCAGCATTATGAAAAGTACTTCAGATAAAGCATGTGTTAAAAGTCTTCGGAAGAAATCTGTCTTCATGAATTGAAGCTTTGGAAGACTTTGTCTCTGAGACTTCGGAAGACTTCATATTTGGCTTTGGAAGATATTTGTATTGGCTTTGGAAGATTACACACTTAGAGAATTCTGTTGGATGTGTGTAACTCCCTAAGCATTCTTCTTCAATGCACTTGTGCAACATGCAGGATAGACATTGGATGTTTAGGTTGCATCAGCCTCTTCATTAATCTCTACAAAGCTCTTCCTCAACCAAGTGATGTACCATGTTCACAGTTTCTTCAGTATGTGACATTACTTGCTCAACTATGATCTCACCTTCACTCGCAGAACCATCATTCAGTCCCTCAACACAGGCAATGTTTGATTCACCTGGAGACACAAAGTGAAAGGTCTAGTCTTGCGCTTTATCACCTTGAGCAGTTAAGGCCTTTGTCTCTTTGCTTTAAGAGGTAGCTCCACTCATGGGTTTGTCTTGATGGTTGAAGGTGGAAAATGGATTTCCATTTCCTGTTTTCTTGGGCTTTACACATTCATGTTTAAAATGCCCATTTTCACCACAATTGAAGCAAGTGACCTTGGTTTTATCAAAGCCAAACGTTTTGTCCTTTATGGCTACAAGATTCTGCCCTATCTTCTTAATGAACTTTTTCGCTCGTCTAACTGCACTTGCAAGAGCCCATATGATATCCATCCTCTCTGGCTCATTCTCCTCAACTTTCTCGTAACCTTCAACTGCAAGATGACAATTCCCGATCTTCCCAGTGACTAAACCATCATACTATTGAACCACTGCTGCAAGAAGATCCATGTGCTCCTTCGCAACCTCCACTGTGACATTACTGAGATTCTAAGTCTTTAACATCGTAGTGTTGGCTTCAAGCACTATGTATTGAGTCGATGATGACCCTAACTTTTCGGATCTTGAAGCAGTGATTTGGGTAGGAGCTGCGGAACTGGACACAAAAGCAGGGCTCCTGAACTGGTTGGAGTGGGAAAAGAGTTGTAAAGTGAAGGATTCTGATCGCAGGATCCTTTCTATGACTTGTACTTCATTCTCAGTTCTTCTTCTCTTAACTTCATTATGAAATCATTTATATCCAACTTAGCATATATTCATTCTGTCTCAAATTAGACACACACGAATCCTATTTATCAACCGTCTGCAAAGCTCGACACTTTATCTTCCATAGACTGTTGGACCAAAAGAACCAATGAGCCGGATCAGAAAAACCATTAAGTCCCACAGACATCACAACAACTACTGAAGACCACAACAGCTGAAGACAACAGCTGATTACAAAGTCTGAAAACACAAAGTCTGAAGACAAAGTCTGAAGACACAAGTGCTGAAGACAAAGTCTGAAGACACAAGTGCTGAAGACAAAGTCTGAAGACACAAGTGCTGAAGACAAAGTCTGAAGACACAAGTGCTGAAAACAAAGTCTGAAGACACAAGTGCTGAAAACAAAGTCTGAAGACACAAGTGCTGAAGACAAAGTCTGAAGACACAAGTGTTGAAGACCAAAGTATCAGACGTTGTCACAACAGCTGAAGAGGTCTTCTTCAATAGTTGTGATGGTTTACCTTTCAGTAGTTTCTTGTTTCAGTATTTGTAAAACAACTGAAGAGTATGTTCTTCAGTTGTTATTGTTTCAGTAGTTTCTTTTCAGTAGTTGTAATAATAGTTAACACTTAGCATTTTTTGTAAGAAGATGTCAACTGTTTGACATCTTCAGTAGTTGTGTTAACTATCAGTAGTTTGTGATACATTCTGTTAGATGTCACTATCAAGTGACATCAGCAGACGTCACATCTCTTATATAAGAGGTGTCGACCTAATTGTAATTGTGACATTCCGTTACCACGAAAGCGAATATTGAATGAAATTTATCTGCAGAATTCAATCTATGTATAACCGTTTTTGTTCTTACATCGAATATCCTTTTGTTCTTGTGAATTGGCTAATTCATTGTTAGATTTCCGCTGCTATACTCTCTAATCAATCAAACGTAGATCACTGATCCTAACAAGTGGTATGAGAGCAGGTTAATCATTGATTGATCTAACAATTGATCATTGAAACTGCTAATTGATATCTATGTTTGATTGAATTAGCATTTTGCAAGAACTGGTTATAGATTATTGAATTTCTGACGCTTTCGTTCATTTATTCTGAGATCTCTCTTGGTTCAATTGGTTGTTGTGTTTTGTTCTAAATCTGTTATAGATTAATTGAATTTGATTGAATCTGAGATGACTACTCCTTCTAATGATCCTCACAATACTGGTTCCTCAACCAAGCCCCCGATGCTGGTTAGGACCGAGTATAACATATGGCAGCGAAGAATGCTTCATCACCTGTCTGTTAACAGTTCAGGTTGTTGGACATCTGTGGTACATGGACCACATAAGCCTATGGTGAACAATCCGGAAACCATCAAATGGTTCCGAAGAAGAAGGAACAATACTCTGATGAAGATCGAAACTGTTTGAGATTGATGCTAAAGCCCATGGAATTCTGGCCATGGCACTGCCTAATGAAATCTATTCAGGCTTATGCATCATGAAACTGCTCATGATCTCTGGAATGCCCTGAAGGAACAATTCGGTGGCACAGATGAGGTCTTAGCAAACAACAGAGAAATCCTTGCCCAACAATATGAGATATGCTCTCATAGAAAGGGTGAGACACTGACTCAACAGTTTGAGCATTTTTCCTGCTTGATCTTTGAGCTGAAAATGGTGAAACAGGAATACACAATAGCTAGATGAATAACAGGTTCCTTAGATCACTGCCTGAGAGATGGGACACATACACTATTGTCCTACGCTCCAGTGCAAATCTGGATAGCCTATCTCTCACCCAACTTCATGGGAAACTGCTTACATTCGAAAGAGAGATAGAGCAGAAGAGGAAACTGTCCTCATCAGGAAAGCTCACTGATGACTTTGTACAAGGGAATACTGCCTTGGTTGGTCATGAGTCAGAATATGCTGCATCTGAAAGCAATTATGATGAGCATATTTATTTCTCTTCAAATAGTTCTGATCATGCATTTGTTGGTATTGAGAGTCATTCTGGCAGTAATAGTGACAATCTATGCTTCATCATGGATGATTTGAAAGGAATAGCTGATGATGATCTAGAAGAGATGGATATTATGAGCCAAATGGCATTGATTAATATCAGATCTCAGAAGTTCTATAAGAGAACTGGCAGGAAATTTCCTGGACTCTCTGGCAAAACCAAAGTTGGTTTTGACAAGAGTAAGTTGAGGTGTCACAAATGCCAAAGGCTGGGACACTTTGCAAGAGAGTGTAAATCAACTGGATCTAACTCTTTTGCACCCTTTGTGACTTTTCCTAGTACTAGTCCACAAAATAGAGGGCAACATACTGCTGGTTCTGGTCATCATTCATATCCTAGGTCTCCTGCATACTTTGTTCCACAGGGTCAAATGTCATATCCTTATCCCTGCTATTATATGCCTTAACCAAATCCTGTTCGAGCTCCAATTGCACAACAACCACAAGCATTGCCTGAACCACAACCTTCCCAATCTCATCAACAAACTCAACCTCAACAACACAGCTTCTTCACCCCAAGAGTTGTTGACTGGAGCAGTTTACCAGATGATTTGTCTGGTCATGAATAACTGTTCACTGGTGCTGGTCAACATGGTGGTGATAGTCCCTTTGGAAATCTAGCTCTTATGGCTTTGGATTCTGCTGATACTTCATCGACTAATGCCTCTACACCAAAGGTATCACAGGTATCCTTTGAGGCAAAAGCCAAATTATGTTCTGAAACATGTATAGCAGCATTTGCCTCTATTAGAGAAGCAAATGTAGCTTTGATTAACAAGAATATTGAGCTAGAACAAACAATTTCCAAAAGAAAAGCTGAATTTGAGTCTGTGCTTAATGAAAAGAATGATGAGATTTACAAACTTAAATGCCAAATCACAGATTATAAGGCTAGGGAAGAGGTACTTCTAGAGAAGTACAAAGATCTCAAATTGCAGTCACCCAAGTAGAGTGTGATCGATGGGTACAATCATGCAAAGGTTTTGAAATGCTTCTTAGTAAGCAATCTGCTCTTAACAAACTACTGAAATGTTCACAACTACTGAGAACATATCAGAGTGTGAAGTACAAAATAAGAAACTACTGATAAGAAACTACTGAAACTACAACGACTGAAGAACAAGCTCTTCAATCGTTTTACAAAACTACTGATAAATATAAAACTACTGATGAGCACAACAACTGAAGAAGTATTCTTCAGCTGTTGTGTCAAACTACTGAAAAGATAAAACATAAAACTACTGAAAGGTAAACCATCACGACTACTGAAGAAGACCTCTTCAGCTGTTGTGACAATGTCTGATACTTTGGTCTTCAGCACTTGTGTCTTCAAACTTTGTCTTCAGCACTTGTGTGTTCAGACTTTGTCTTCAGCACTTGTCTTCAGACTTTGTCTTCAGCACTTGTGTCTTCAGACTTTGTCTTCAGCACTTGTCTTCAGACTTTGTCTTCAGCACTTGTCTTCAGACTTTGTAATCAGCTGTTGTCTTCAGCTGTTGTGGTCTTCAGTAGTGTTGTGACGTCTGTGGGACTTAAAGGTTTTTCTATCCGGCTCATTGGTTCTTTTGGTCCAAGAAGGTTGATTGCCAGAATACGTTCCCTTGCTATCATTATTTTCCCACTTACGTTTGTTATCGGGCATGCTTGCCACAATGCCCTGCTTGGGTAATTCCCTTGCTCCACAGCTTGGTTAGTGTGCCTGTCGTATAACCTATAGAATAGTTAGGAAATTTGTAGAAGTCACCATACTCTGAATCTACAGAACTAAACCACGCAAGTATAGCTCAATCCATCGGCTCAGTGGGTTAACCATGCTAGGACAAACTGTAGCTAGCTCATGTACCTAGTAGTGTAAGCCTAGATGTTGGATCCATCTATCTTCAATTGCCATACTTAGCTTCCAACTTTTGAACTTCATCACGAGAGCAGTATTCTTCGGTCATCACCATCTTGAATTCCTCCCATGGCAGCACATTTGTCATTGCTTGGCCAAGCATCTGCACTTGCGTATTCCACCACGTGAGTGTTGCACCTTCCAGCGTTCCTGTAGCTTATTTCACCTGATCCGGCACTAGGCAATTGCATTTGGCGAAGACTAACTCAGTCTTCTCAAACCATCTTACAAGCCATACTGCTCCCCTGGCTCCACTGTAGGTATGCGGCTTACAGTCCATGAAAGCTTTGTACGTGCATCCAGGCGGTCCTGTATTCACATGTCAGGGTATAGGAATCAAACTTAAAGAATTAAACACCTAACAAAATATTCGTGTAAATGATTACTAGTGTCTCCGTTTACTTCCAAACTGTGCAGGTTGTGTCTTCAATGCCGCTTGCACGTGTTGGTATATTAGCGCAGCTAGTTCAGCTAGGGTCATGTTCACGTTGTCGGTACCACATCCACCCTCACGCCCTTAGCCATGTCCACGTCCTCTGCCTCTGCCATCCATTTTTCACTTTACATTCACAAATACCATAATGAGTAACATCTAACATATTAATCCCATTGAAGTATAGAAAATAATAAGAAATAATGTATAGTCACAACCACAACATTTATAACCAAAATGATAATGTGTGATAAATAGTTTGTAAGTATCTCACAAAATATCTAATCAATTTCAAAATTCAAGTTTTTAGTTGTGTGGAAAACAACCCTTCCACATAGTTTAAGAAAAAAATGCTATGCAATCAAAGTTATAAGAATAAAGAGAATCAATCGAACAAAGCTGATCCATCACTATCTCCATCGTCCGGGGCTTCTTTTGGTTCTTCCTTAGGGTCTTCATTGGGGTGTTTGGCAGGTGCAGGGTTTCATCGACTTGTATTGCTGCGAGCTACGCTTCCAATCCGATTAGTCTGCTCTCGATGCTCACATTGTGGAGATCCTGCTCGCCCATACACTGAATAAGATCCATCACTCTGCTAGCCATCTTGAAATTTCCTTTGATGGACATGGACAACCGCTCCTCAATTATAGCCATCTTTAGCCATAGTCGATGTATATCATCCTTTAGTATGGAGATCTCATCAGTGAGCACTCCAACTCGTCGATGCTCAGTCTCAAGTGTCGTGGTCAATGCCGCCAAGACATGCTTAAGGGGTACATCTAGTGATAGGAGAGTGGGTGTTGCAGAAGTAGTTGTTGACCTAGTCCTAGGTCTAACAATGGCCGGATTTGGAACATGCTCTCTACAAATCATGCGATCTATACATGTCAGGTAATAACTCCAATCTCGTGGAGGGTCGCGCTCAGGTGGCACAAAAGGTTGATCCCAGTCTAGCTCACCACAAGGGTAAGGATGTCGCGGCCAGTCATACACTCGATGAGGTACAGGTGGAGGGGACTCAGAATGAGCACGCTATTTTCCCAAAACCCAGGATGATGATGCCATGCTGTAGTACATGTGATGTATATGCCAATTAGTATATAGTAAAAGAATAAGTAAGGAGTATCTAACTAACTGTGTGCGGTTACAGACTAGTGTGTGTGCAACCTAGTTCCCTATAACCAATGGCTCTGCTACCAATCTATCACACCCTCAAAATCCATGTGCGGAGTTTTACCGTGAGGCGTGTGAACAAACCAGGATCACAGTCATTAGTTACTCAGAACGACACTATAGGCCATATTCAAAACAAAACCAACCAAAGATCAAACGTTTAAAACCATGCGGAAGCGTTTTATAAATAAGACAACCCCAAAGTAAATAAATGCATAATATGGCAAAACACGCGTCATCCCAATGTTTAAAACCCATAAATAAAAGACAAACAGATATGTCTATGAAATAAAGTCTTAGGATGCATGCTAGACCGGTGTTGTGCACCTAATGGCATGCAGAGCTAACGACCTGAGAATAGCATACTAAAAATGTCAACACAATGGTTGGTGAGTTCAGAGAGTTTGTGTTTAACATAAATATTATTAATTGTATATCATAAGAAGTGTATTGAAATAGATAGCTAGTCTATATTCACAAGTAATAATCATAGTGATTTCGTGATCGAAGCTGACTGTGTTTCATTTGTTGCCTCCCGTCATGACTTACCAGGTCGTGAAGTTATTTGTGTTTAGAACAATATTGCACCCATTTGACATTGAGTCGCACAGGTGGGGCTCGTCACACCCAGTAGTACTACCCAAGATTTCCCGCTAGTTACCATTATTAACGATCCAAAAGTGTGAGGACTTTCCAAGGTATTAAGCACTATGTTAGAACATACACAACTTATAATATTAAAACATCGTTTGAGTACAAGTATGCTACCTCCCCCAGAAGAAGGTTTATAAAAATAGAGGGGTATGAAATCACCTAGTGTATACTGATAATGACTGAAAAGACTCATGATAGGTGCAAACACAACCCTTCAAAGGTTACCTAGATCACACAAGTACATAAGTACGTGTACACAGAAAACATAACAACCCTAGGTGCTCAATAAACACATTGACCCAAGGTTTTGGAATGCAAAACTCATTTGACCTAGTTGACTCGTTTGACATGTTGGTGACATATTAATTGAAATATTATTTAACCATGCATATCAACTTAACATACATGAATATCATACATATTATTCACATGTATCACATCATCAACCCAAGTTCTACCAATGTCATGATACTACATTAGATTATCATACAACTCATGTGAATCTCAAACAATCAACATGCTCAACAATGATCATGTTCAATCCCAAACATGATTCCCTAATCACTCACCCTAATCAATCATTATGTATAATAATCAAGAACCTAAATTCCCTAAATGATCGATCAAGTATCCACCCAACCCAATATTCACATTCCATCACATTAAACGTCATCAACAATCATTCTAACATGGTCCTACCATCATAAGCATGCCCAAATCATCACATACAAAGTTCTACAAAAATAGACTTTCCCTTTTGGGAATGTAATACCCAACGGTGATCTATCATCCAATTCAACAATAATTTTAACAACTGTATACCTAATCAAGTTCATAGAATTCACTCTAACATGCTAATCACCTCCAAAATATCCAAATTCCCAAACATCATACACAAAAGTTTCTACTTTTAGTAAGTCATGATCAACATCACAATTTCATGGATTTTCTTCTACAATTCAATTAAACTAACATCTAAGCATTACATCTAACATCTTAGCATCAACAAATCATGAATTCGAAGAACAAAAAGTTTCCTCTTATGGAAATGTATGAACCTGATAAACAAACCCTAGATTTCTTTCACAATCAACATAATCTAGCATTCATACAACCTAACTAACATCATATAATCATCTAACAATCATCAATTTCATATTATCATCATCACCAATTTCGAATCTAGGGTTCATCAAGAACAATTAACATGAAAAACTAATCAAAACTAACCTTTAGATGTGCTTAGATGATGTCACACCCTGACCGACGGCGGAATCATCAAGGCGGACGAATGGGAGACGATTGCTCATAGGACATGGAACTAATTAAGTTGAAATGATATTAAATGTCATTATTCAATAAACATTACAAGACAAATAAGTAACTACAAAACAATCACGATACGACCAATAATGTAAGACTTTCAATTTAAACTAGGCCCAGTCCTATATGAGCACAAGAAGATCTTCAAGTAGGAAACCTGAAACATGTTAAAAATAAAACGTCAATTTTGAAAGTTGGTGAGATTTCCATAGTTTTCAATACATAAGTATATAAAAGTTGGTAATTCATGTTGTAAGTTAGAGAACAAAGTAACTAGGATGTAAGACAGAATGCACAATCAAACCTTGACAATTTTTTTCAAGTCTCAAACGTTTACAAGTATATACGATTAGCTAAGTGTACTTGGATCAACCAAGCAGGCTTGTCAGGCCCATAGATCTATCTAGCAATAGCTAATGATTGTACATATAATCGACATTACATGGTAGCTACAAAGATCAACTAACCACAACATACAAGTGAATTGCCATAAGTTTACAAGAATCAAACGTTTACAAGTGCAACGATTATAAGGTAACATGTTTCACCCGAAAGTGTGAAAATATAAAAAGGTGTATAGAAATACTCACATGGAAAACTCACGTGCTATGTATTGCACTTAAGATAACAATAGGAAGATAAAATGGTTCCAACGGTTTATTCATGATTCAACCTAAGATTTGGTGTTTAAATGTTAGAATAAAGATGAGATTAATGACAAAATATGAATTAGGGTTTCTATTGGAATGTGGGGGTTTTAATAATTACATTTAATAAAAATATAATTATATGATCATTTATGTTTTGGTTTAATAAAAAATATAAAATATTTAAAACCAATAATGATAGTGAATGATTCAATGATTTAATTTATTAATTTAATAAAGAGTAAATATGAAGCGTGAAAAGAAATAATTAATTTTATAATTAATTATTTAAAATTTGATAAAGATAATTGGATAAATAATTAAATGACTTGTAGGATAACTTATAATTATTTAAATCATTTTATAATGTTTTTAAACCTTTAAATGATTTTTATAAAAGTATTACAATATCCAAAACCTTAAAATAAAAATAAAGAACAATAAGAAATTATACTGTTTTATTAGTTTCTAAAGTTCAAATAAAAGTTAAGGTATAAATTTATTAACTAATATGATATAACCTAGTTAAATGATTTGATAATAATATTTAAATAATTATTAAATAATCATTTGTGTAGTTTATTATTCAAAGTTTTTATAACATGTAGGTTTAATATGTTTAGAAAATTCAAGTTTGGGTTATAATATATTTATAACATAAAAATTAATACTGTCTTTATAGTACTTTTATTCTTTAATTTAAGAGTTATAAGTTTCAAGATATTTAAAAAAATTAATTTAATAATTTCTAGAATGTTTTTAGTTAACAAAATATTTTTATTTTGATTTAATAATATAATACTAATATTCTAAATTATAAATATACAAAAAAAACTAGATTACCCAAAAGTGGCAGAGGCCCGGTTCGAACCAGGACCTCTTGCTCACTGTGTTCGTGAGTTACCAGATGGGTTATAGCCCACATCTGTTTAAAACTTCCTTTTAAATCTTTTAAACATTAAATGATTAAACCCCCAATTCCTGATGAACCCTAGAACGATTTGGATTCAATTGAGCATCAAATCAACAACGTAACGGAATCAAACTTAGGGCTTTTGTTCCCTAAGTGATGCCGAGTGTAGATGTGGTTTTAATTACTTAGATAAATTCCAAAATGATTAGAACAAGAATGAGAAAGCCGCAATTATGTTGAAGTCGATTTGATACACAAATGTTGATGTTAATCAAATTAACTTTGCAGATAGCTTTTAAGGTCAAAGTTAATGAAAAGCCCTTTGTCAATTCGGGTTAATAGAGCTCCGAACATGGATAATGACAGTGCTGTAGGTCGAGGTTGAACATGGTAGTCGAACGCGATGCTTGGGTGAGTTTCAGACAAAAATAAGGGTTGTATTCGATTAATGGTAATCAGATGATTTTTTATGTTAGTTTAATTGGATTATAATTAGGATTAAATTCTAAAACGACTTTATGGTTAAAGACGAATTTCGGTTTCGAGTTTGTATGCCCATAACGCCTCTTAAAATTGAATTAAAGTGTAGTAACATGTTCGATTCTTGTTCTAGGAGCGGTTAGAAACGATTTGGGTTCACGATTATATGGGTTTTTGAGGTTTCAAGTCACCGGAGTTGCTAGAATTTGTTGCCGGAGGTGGCAAACGGGGATCAACGGGGTTGGTTTGGGTGTTTTACACTTTTAGTCCCTGTATTTTAATAGCTTATTATTTTATGAACAAACCTTTAAAAGAAAGTTTCATGAATTACGTTTTTAACCCTTAACTTATTAAATCAAATTTGTAATCAAAGTTTTGTTGTCCATTAAAACTTTATAATGTTTATAATTAACAGAAAATACCTTTCTTATTATTTATTAATTTTAATTAAATCTCAAAGCTCATAAATGGGAATTCAATTTTGTAAACTTGTAAAACTTTACTTTATAAATTATAAAATTATTATATATGGTTTAAATGATTTAATATATTAAATAAAAAAAATTATGTTGCTTATATTTATAGTCTATAAATGATTCATTATGTTGCACCCTGAAAGGATCATACATGCCAACTCAATGGGTGATTTGATGATTGCTCTGCTGGAATCCCTCAAGTCCAAGAAGAAATGCGGATGAAATTTCTGCAAAGAAAAAGAACAAGTGTTGTCGTTCGCATTTGTCAATGCGGAAGACATAATGCAAATACGGACAAGTATTTGCTCTTCCGCATTGACAAATGCGGAAGACTAAAAGTTAATGCAGACAAGACTTTGCTCATCCGCATTTGACAAATGCGGATGTCCGAACAAATGCGCATATGTATTTGTTCATCCGCATAAACCAATGCGGATGACCAACATACTAATGCGGATGATCAAGTGAAGAAATGCTGATCAAGTTAACTCAATGCGGATGAACAAGCAAAGATACGGATGAAGAATTAGACTAGTTCTGATGTAATAGTTTAGGGGTAGTTTAGTCATTTCGTAGAAGGCATCTTGTCTGCCTATAAATAGAATAGATAACCTCGTACTTGAGGTGACGGCTGATAGATAGAGAATTTTTGTTCTAATTATTCTCTGTAATTTATCAACTTTCATATATACAATACAAAAGCATTTATGAGTACTTTTAAATGTTCTTTGATTGTTTGTTTCCGCCATTCAATCACTGACTTGATTACCATATTACAGTAAGATCTCACTCTTACTTAACCTAGTCAATTGGTATCAGAGCTTTAGCTCTCGATTCTCTTTCAGATCTACGCAAGAACTGAATAGAATTCGATTGATCTGGTAATCTAGTTGCTAGTAGTGAATATCATCTTCTCTACTTAGTAAACAATAGAAAATACTCTTGTAAATACACTCTCGCCATATTATTCACAAGATCAAGAACTTTATACAATCACAGATCTGGTTCTGAAATCTGCTTGAACTGTTTGGACTAGTTGGACTAATCAATCCTAAAAATCATCTAAATCTATATTATACCAGTTAAACACTTAGTAAAATGGATTCTAACAGCTACTCAAAACTTGGTCATACACCTAAACCTCCTATGCTTAAACATGATTCTGAGTTTAAACACTGGAAAATCAGGTTTATGAATTACATCACAGGTGTAGATCCTGATTTCAGGATCACAATATGCAAGGAGCCATACATCCTTGTTACTCTGTCTGCAGATCAAGCTACAATTTACAGAACTGCTAGAATACCCATCGAAGATCTGACCTTAAATAATGAAGACTACAAGAAAATCAAGATTGACCTCAAAACCTACTCCATTCTAACTCAAGCACTCAAGATGGATGTGCTGAAATGATTAGAACAATATGGTATTGCAAAAGCTGTGTGGGATGCATTGAAGATCATGTGTACAGTTAGTAATTGAACAGTATGGTATTGCAAAGATTAGAACAGTGTGGGAAGCAGTGAGGTGGCTGAAATCAACAAGGATAAGCTTGTTAATCAGTATGAAACATTCCACCACACCAAGGGAGAATCAAAATCTAAACAACTGCATAGATTTGTACAGTTAGTAAATGACTTGAAAATCATGGGAGTCACTTACAAGATTAAAGAACTAAACAAGAAAATGCTTCATAGCCTTCCTGAAAGCCGGAAACAGAATGTAGCCATGCTGAAAAATACTCTTGATGTTGAAAGTACTACTTTAGACATCATGATAGCCAAAATTGAAGCTTTAGAAGTTGGTGAAAGAAGCAGAAATCTTGGTGGACCAAGAGTAATTGAGGCTTACAAATTTCCATGAGAATCTCATTCTGTGGAAAATGCCTTCATCACTGAGGAAGATGATTTTATCTCATCAAGAGATCAAATGAGCAACAATGGATTCATTGCAACTCCACCAATCAATCATCCATCAACCTCATCTCAACATCTAGAGTCACTGCTGCTACTCAAACATCCAGAGTCACTGCTGCTACTCAAACATCCAGAGTCACTGCTGCTCCTCAAACCACTCCTAAAGACTCAAGATCAGAAGAACAAAAGGCAACTTACAATTCCTTTGTGGCAAGCTTTGATGCCTACTTGGGAGGAAGACTCACTTCTGCTCATCTAATTCAAGAAGATCCGGAGGAAATAGATCCAGATGATGTGGAAGAAATGGATCTACAATGGCAAATGGCCATGATTGCCATGAGAGCCAAGAAATTCTTTAGAAAAGGAAGAAAGCTGAGCCTAAATGAAAATACAAAACTTGGATATGATAAATCCAAGGTAAAATGCTTCAATTGTGGCATGGTTGGCCACTTCTCAAGAGAGTGCAATGCCCCCAAGAGAAACAACTATCAAAGGAACTCTTAAGGCCAGTCATCCTCACAGCCTAACTCAAGCTTTCACTCCAACAACCAACAACAGCAGTATCATCAACACCAATCATATGAGAATCCACCCCAACTAACAAATCAAGCTTCTGGAAGCAGTCAGTCTTCTACCAGTGCCCTAGTGATAAAGCAAGATAGGGTATGTGACTGGAGTGTGTATGTAGAGGAAGTCAAGCCTCAATTTCAAAATCATGCTCTTATGGCTCACATCAACGATGGGCCATCTCCCTTGCCTACTGAGGTAAAACCTAACCTTTGTAGTGAAAAATGCATTAAAGAATTGCAAGGTTATAGGGAGCATAACCATAAACTAGCTTATAAAATCAAAGAAGAAAAGGTAAAGTCAGAGATGATGAAGAGAGAAATAAAAAAATTTGAAATCAAAATTAAATCTCTCATCTCTGACATAGAAAAACTGCATGGTGACACTCTTGCAGCTGAGAATGAGCTACTTACTGAAATGTTAGCTCAATCTAAGGCTCAACAATCTATGACTGAAGTGAAACTTAAAAAGTTTCAAATGTCTTCAGTCATGCTGCAAGAGATGATTGATTCCCAAAAGGATCCAACAGACATGTCAGGGATTAGGTATAATTCATGTCCTCCACCATACAATGACAACTACACTGTCATGTTTGAATCTGTCTCACTCACTGAAGCAATTAAAACTAAAACTATGGAACCTAAATCTGTAGTAAAACAGGTGACTAATCCTCAAACAAACATGATGTTTATATTGAAACAAATAAGGATAAAATCAAGTTAGGTCATCCAATCAAAATCAAAGAGTGTTCACACAAGACAGTGAGTGTCATGAAACCATCAAGACCTGTAGAAGCAATTGTCCCTTTTATAAAATTCATACCATCTATTTTACAAGGTAAAAAGAAATATATGAAGACAGTGAAACCCACTATTGAGAGTAGTTCTGATAATGAGATTATATCTTCAAAAAATTCAAGCAAATGAGAAAAGGTTTCAATGCCAAAGAAACAAACAGTAACACTGAGTTCCACACATAAAAAATCATCAGACCCTCAGTCTTCAAGATTAAGGCAAGGAGTTGGGTTTGATATCTGCAACAAGGAACATGTTGACCAACTTGAGAAAGAAGTAAGAAATAAGTTGAAAAGACAAAAACAACCCAGACAATTACACAAAGGTAGTGTTGTGAAGCAAACTACTAAAAGGGCTGATTCTGATTCATCACCTAAAGAAACGAAAGTGACTCGGCAAAAGAAAATATCAATTGAGTCACACAAGGAAAATTCTGAATCAAGAAACAAACAAATGTATTGTGACATGTGTGAAATGTTCAATCACAAGATAGATAAATGCTTCTTTAATCAATATTGCTCTATCTGTGACATGAACAATCACTCCACCAAAAACTGCAATTTCAACAATTATTGTTCAATCTTGTAACCCCCCGAAATTTTATTCAAACAAAAGGAAAAGAAAAGTAAGTGGAAGGAATGGAAATTGTGCACAAATGGAGGGGGAAAAGTGTACAAAGTACACTTTTTATATTTTAAGATATTAAAGGGCATGGTTGCTCATTATTTCTTCTTCATCTTCTCCTTCACGGCTGAAAAAAAGAAGAGAGAGAGATCTCGGTTCTAGAGAGCGAAAGAGCAAGAAGAAGCTGAAAAAAAGGTAAGTCTTCTCTTGTTTGAGCTCGGTTTCAGTTAAATATTGAGTTCTTGACCAAAGTTCCGGTTGTTTAGAGTTTGTTTTCGGGATTCAAAGAGCTGAATCAAAGTGGGTCTTGAACGGGAAGAGTGTTGCTCAAAAGCTGCTAAAGGTGAGTTTCTAGAACCCCTCTTTTATGGATTTTTAACTGATTTGGGGCTATTATGCATACCAAGTGATGTTTTCAAGTAAAACCATGGACTTACAGCTTTATGTTCAAATGTTGTATGTATGTATGCATGTTATAGTGATGATTATGGGTTAGAGATGATGTTTAGCATGCTTAGATGGCCTTAGTATGTTAGATCTATGTTTGGGTATGCTTAGAATGATTATCGGGTGAAATTGGTGGCATAGAAAAGATTTCAGAATGTCTGATGAACATGAACAGTGGTTCATGCGCCCAAACAGTTGTCCATGCGTCCAGCATGAGTGGCCAGACGCCTAAGTGTTGGCCATGCGCCCAAGGGTGGGTCATGCCCTAAATAGTGGCCCATGCACCCAGCATATTGGCCCATGCGTCTAAGTGTTGGCCATGCGCCCAAGGGTGGGTCATGTGCCTAATAGTGCCCATGCACCCAAGTGAAGAAAAGGCTAAGTGTGGACCATGCGCCTAAATAGTGCCCATGCGCCTAAATAGTGTCCATGCGTCCCACAGATTGAAACGGCTAAGTATTGGCCATGCGCGTAGACTGTTTTATACTTAGAATTTTTTTGCTCATGTGCCTGGAAGGACTTATGCGCCCACTTTGGACTTGAGGTTTTCTATGTGGTTTTTAAGGGGTAATATAGGAAGATAGGCCTGGTTATGATGTGATGCCTTTTGTTTGATGTGTGCTATACATGTATGGTGTTGCTTGTACAGTGATGATGTATGTTTATGTTTATGTATGTTCCTTATTATGTACGTATGTCTTCCCTTGGCTTTACGTTGAATGTTAATAAATTTAATGAAGTATTATGTAACGTGAAGTGGAAGATAATGAAAAGAGGAACATAGTGAATGAATGCATGAATTAATGAATAAAGAGAGAAGTAGATGTACAGAGGTACACGGCTCTAAATGCCTTAAGCTCTATCGCGTGATGTTTAGAAAATGCTAAAGTGTGCACGCAGGGGTTCCAGTCTTTGTGACTAACCTTCAGAGGTGTTAGCCATTTCTATGGGGGTGTTACCCACTTTGTGAGGGTGTTGTTACCTACTTTGGTAGGGGTGTTGTTACCTACTTCGGTAGGTGGTTTTTACCTACTTCGGTAGGGGTGTGGTTACCTACTTCGGTAGGGGTGTTGTTACCTACTTCGGTAGGGGTGTTGTTACCTACTTCGATAGGGGTGTTGTTACCTACTTCGGTAGGGGTGTTGTTACCTACTTCGGTAGGGGTGTTGTTACCTACTTCGGTAGGGGTTTGTTACCTACTTCGGTAGGGGTTTGTTACCTACTTCGGTAGGGGTGTTGTTACCCACTTCGGTGGGGGTGTTGTTACCTACTTCGGTAGGGGTGTTGTTACCCGAGTTATGTATAACTTCGGGGGGTGTGGCATAAAGCCAAGAATATGTAGGAGGTGAGCGACTCTGTGTCGCAACAGACTTGAAAGAGGTCCTTGTCGCGTATCCCGATACTGTGTCAGTCTTCGGACATGAGTCGGGGGTTTGTGCGTTAGGCCCCGGCACAGTATCAGTCTTCGGACATGAGTCGGGGGTATTGCATGAGACAGGATACAGATTGCGTACTCCGGTACTGTGTCAGTCTTCGGACATGAGTCGGGGGTTTGTGAGCAGGCCCCAGCACAGTATCAGTCTTCAGACATGAGTCGGGAGTATTGTATATGACGAATGTGATGGATGATGAGATCCGTGTCACGTATCCCGGTACTATGTCAGTCTTTAGACATGAGTCAGGGGTTTGTGTGTCAGGTCCCGGGACAGTATTAGTCTTCGGACATGAGTCGGGGATATTCCATGAGACGAGATAATGAGGTGAGCGACTTTGTGTTGCAACAGACTCGGATGGGGCCCAATCCTTGTGATTGACCACATGTATGGGATCCTTGCCGCTTGCCTCGGGTACTGGAGTCAGCTTCGTGCACAATGTTCGGGGTCTATGAAAGACCTCAAGCCCAGTTCCAGCTTCGTCCACATTGTTCAGGGTATAGCATATGGCATTGATCCGGAATGAAACGAAAAGATGAACGGTGAATGTACTTTCCTCGGGTACTGGAGTCAGCTTCGTGCATAATGTTCGGGGTGTATGATAGACCTCAGGCCCAGTAACCAGCTTCGTGCACAATGTTCGGGGTGATGTACATGTCACCAGACATAACGAATGAACGAAGATTAACGAAAGTAATGAAAGATCATGTATGAAAGAACGAACATATGAATGAACGTAATGAATTATCGAAATAAAGTACAGAACAGGATCCTCGTCATTCGACCTCAATAATCGAAGTGGAGTGCCATGAAGAGGGTAAAGTCTGACCGGATCGAGAAAGAGAAGTGAACGATAATATAATACGTTGAACGAACAAAACTAATGAACGTAATGATGAAGATAATAATGATATTATCTATATGTACGTATGATGCATGATCACGAACGGTTGTATGGTATAGTATGTTTTGAAAAAACGGTTTTAACAAAAGTAAAGTATTTTATTATAAAACTAGAACTCACTCAGCGTCGCTGACTTTTGTATGCATGATAGTTGGCAGGTATATGTTGATGCTGAGGAGTTGCAGGCATGGATGCATAAGCTACTGGGAGCATTTTGAGGCTGGCAACCGTATTTTGACATGTCATGTATTTTGAGATGAAAATTAATGTTGTAAATGACATTTTTAGTTATAAACGAAAGTTTTAAATTCCGCTACAAAATTAATGTATGTTTTCTAATGTTTAAGCGCGATGAACCACCAGCTATGAGGTGCCCGGGAACGGGCCTTACAAATCGTGATGTGAACAATCACAATACATTTGATTGTTACTTCAATCAGAAGGGTTTGAGAATTCCCCAACACAAGCCCATCTTAAAAATCCACCATTGTGATGCATTCTGTCAGACATCATTTTCACAATACTCAATCTAGGAGACCTAGATCAACAAATGACAGAAATAATTTGAAGGAATTAAGGAAGGTTAAAGAAATCATCTCACAATGAAACACAAACTTGACCTTCCAAACCAAAACCTACTTTTGATAATGAAAAATGGGCTAAATTTCTACAAAGAAACGGAGACCAACGATTTCATTACTCATGTGAATCTCAGTAGATGTTGATGAGATGACTCAACCCATTCATTACCAAAAATCTCCCAGGATACCTCCATCTAACCACAATTTAAAGGGAAATACCAGGAGGTCACCATCATGAATAGGAACGGGAATCCAAGACCATCATAGCTTGGGTTCCTTATTCTAATTAGTTCTTTTTGCTTGCAGGTTCATCCCACAGGTCTAATAGCCTATGGTACGTAAACAGTGGATGCTCCCGACACATGACTGGAGATCGTTCCCTCCTTCATGACTTCAAGCACATACAAGAAACCACTCTGGCATTTGGTGGAGATTCAGAGGGTGTTAGAATTACAGGAGAAGGATATGTGACAAATGGGATGCTGAGCTTTGACAGAGTGAACTACTGTGAACAATTGAATTTCAATCTGCTAAGCGTGTCTCAAATCTGTGACAAGAAATATTCCACTCACTTTACAGACACTCATCGTTACATTCTGAAACCTGGATTTCAGATCTCTAAAGAATGGGTTGTCTTAAAGACACCGAGGCAGAATAATACATATGTCTTAAACCTGTGTTGTGCATCACCTAAAGAAGAAACAAGTCTTTTCTAAAGCATCATTTTATGAGTCACAGCTTTGGCATAGACATTTGGGGCACACAAACTTTAAAAATATGAACAGGTTGGTCAAAGGAAACCATGTTATTGGTCTTCCTCAAAAAGAATTAATTTTATTGATCAATGTTCAGCGTGTCTCAAAGGAAAACAACACAAATTGTCTCACAAAACCAAGCTTGTGAACACTAACAATACTCCATTGCAGCTACTTCACATGGATCTATTTGGACCAACTCATGTAATGAGTATGGGAAAGAAACACTATTGTTTAGTGATCATTGATGACTTTTCACGATTCACATGGGTGTCTTCCTACTTCTTAAAAATGAGGCATCCCAAATCATACAAGATTTTATCACTAAAATAGAAAATCAACTTGATCTTAAGGTCAAAATAATAAGAAGTGATAATGGTACTGAGTTCAAAAATGAAAGTATGAGTTCCTTTTGTACAACCAAAGGCATTGCTCATTAATTCAGTGTAGCTAGAACTCCTCAACAAAATGGGGTAGCTGAAGGCGAAATAGAACACTGATTGAAGCAGCAAGAACGATGCTGGCCGATGCTAAACTGCCAATCACCTTCTGGGCAGAAGTAGATAACACATCGTGCTTTGTATAAAATCGAACTCTCATTGTTAAAGAAAGTAACATGACACCTTATGAACTGCTCTTTCATAGGAAACATTTTTTGTTTTCCTCAAATCATTTGGTAGTCCTGTCTCAATATTAAACACTCGAGACTATTTGGGAAAATTTTTGTCCAAGTCTGATGAAGGATTATTTGTAGGTTATTCTTTTGTTTCAAAGGCTTATAGAGTGTTCAATCCTAGATTGAACATTATTGATGCATCTACAAATGTTCAAGTCAAGGAACATTCGTTTCCCAAATCTACAAATGGTCCTAACTGGTTGTTTGATATTGAAACATTACAAAATCATATGACCAATTTTACTTGTCTAATGTAGGAAATATACATTCAAGTGATACTTCGTCAGCTGTAAAGAAGAGATGATTTTCCCTTGATTCCTCTTACATTTGATGAACACATGAATGAAGATGTTCCTCTTCAAGCTGATCCCATTAAACTGTCACAAACCTTAGTGCTTCTTCTACAGGAGGTCCTAGCCTGGTACTATCTCAGTCAGATGACTTGTCAAATAAGATCAGAAATCAAAAACAGGCTACTCCTCCAGTTGAAATATAAGGTACATCAAATGATTTAAGCAATCTAATGCTACTGAAGATGTAGCAGTAACTGAAATAGAAGTTGACAAACTTCATAATTCAACAACAGTACCACATGAGTGTGTGTCTGACCATAATGAACTGAATGTCTCCAATCTTGATGTAACTATTGCTGGTGACATCATTCCATCCACAATAATACACAAGAATCATCCAGTTGAAACCATTATTGGTGATCTTAATGAGAGGGTGAGAAGAAGCAAGTCCAGTATTGCAAACATCTATTTGTTCTCATGCTTTTTATGTCAAACAGTACCCAAAAACATCAAAGAGGCACTTCAAGACAATAGTTGGATTGAAGCAACGCAGGAAGAATTGCTCTAATTCAAGAAGCAAGAAGTATGGAAAGTGGTAGATCTTCCTAAAGGACAATACCATATCGGTACAAGATGGCTGTACAGGAACAAGACTGATGATAGATGGATCGTCATCAGAAACAAAGCAAGACTAGTGGCACAGGGATACACTTAAGAAGAAGGAATCGACTATGACGAAGTGTTTGGACCTGTTTCCAGAATAGAAGCAATCAGAATCTTTCTTGCATATTCTGCATTCATGAAATTTACTTTTTATCAAATGGATGTAAAGTGTGCCTTCCTGTATGGAAAGATTTCTGAGGAGATCTATGTGAGTCAACCACCTGGCTTTGAAGATCAAGATTTCCCTCATAGAGTTTACAAGCTTGACAAAGCTCTGTATGGTCTTCATCAAGCACCAAGAAAGTGGTACGAGACTCTATCATCCTTTCTTCTTGAACATGGGTATGAAAGAGGAAAGATTGATCAGACTCTCTTCAGAAGAAAAAGTGGAAAAGATATGCTGTTAGTCCAGATCTACGTGGATGACCTTATGTTGGGCTCGACAAACAAGCAACTCTGCAAAGAATTTGAAGACCTTAAGCACTCAAAGTTCCAAATGAGTGCTATGGGGGAACTCACCTTCTTTCTAGGGGTGCAAGTCCAACAGACAACAGATGGAATCTTCATCAATCAATCAAAATACGTGAAAACCATGTTCAAGAAATTCCACTTTGCTGACTGTCAATCTATCATAACTCTGTGGATACTAAAGTGAAGATTGGACATGAAGCTGAAGGCAAATTAGTGGATCAGACTCAATATCGATCAATGAACGGTTCACTTATGTATCTAACAGCCAGTAGGCCTAACATAATGTTTGCTGTTCATGTGTGTGCCAGATATCAAGCTGATCCAAAAGAATCACATGTGAACACAGTCAAGAGGATATTAAGATATCTAAAAGGAAAACCAGATCTTGGGTTATGGTATCCAAAGGAAGGAGAATGTAATCTCTATGCCTTCACAGACAGTGATTATGGAGGATGCAACTTCAACAGAAAATCCACCTATGGCGGTTGTCAATTTCTTGGTCCCAGATTGGTATCTTGGCAATGCAAGAAGCAGACAAATGTATTTATGTCTACTGCAGAAGCTGAGTATATTGCTGCATTAGCATGTTGCTCTCAAGTTCTCTGGATTCAAAACCAGATGCTTGATTATGATTTTAACTTCTTGCAACACCAATTTCTATTGACAACACAGCAGCTGTTTTCATAACTAATAATCCAGTTCAGCACTCAAAAACTAAACATATTAAAATTAGATATCACTGTTTGAGAGACTGTGCTGAAAAGGGTTTAATCAAATTGATTCAAGTACCAACTGAAAATCAATTAGCTGATTTATTTACCAAGGCATTTGAACCTACTAGGTTTGAATTCCTGGTTCAGTCAATTGGTATGATTAACCTTGAGTAAAAACCATAAAAACATCAAAAACAATTAATAACATCAGAAAACCACAAAAAGAAATCAAGTTTGATGAAGAAAGAATTCTATGGAAAATGATATAATTACAGTCGTTGTATCATTCACTGTGCTTAATTTCAAAATGTAAAAGACTGAAATGACTTACCAGATATGTTGGTAGGCTCAACTTGGAAGAAAAGATACATGGAGTGATTAATTAAAGACTTATTCAATTATGAAACACTCATCACAAAGTACAGGTATGTATTGGCTTATCTGAATGCATGAGTGTAGTAACCTAAACACACTAGGTATTGATACTTAAGAATCTCTTTCACCATATCATGTTCCATCTTTGTTTTGCTTAGCAAAGACCTGATGAAACTTGCACATAATGCAGATGTTATGATCCGAAAGATTCATAATGTGGAACACATCCAAAATTGGATGAATCAAGAAAAGTAATACATTCCAAGTGAATGAACAAAAAATCCTATTATGGATCACCTTCCAAAGTGAAGTGAAAAGAATCCCAATGTGGATCATCATGAACAAGGATCAAAGTAAAAGAATCCCAATGAGGATCAGTGAAAATGAGACTTCATAACTTAAGTGACCTGGTAAGAAAAGTTGTGAAAAAGTTCTACCATGCATTGTATAAGGATGGTTGATCATTCCATGCTTATGTGTGTGAGGCACACACTGAATAATTAAATCAACCAAAACATGATAAAAGTCATTTGCATCAAAATATCAACCAGGTATGAGTTTAAGAGGACAAACATACCTTCAATCTTCAAGTTCATGAACATGTCCATTTAATCATAAAGGATGCACAAGTGTAATGTAAGACTGATATGATCCCAACAAAAGAGATATTCTCTCTTCATATTAATAAACAAAATAATATTCAAAAGGTTTTAAATCTTTAAAGTTTCTATCCAAATGTGGATATAAACTTTAGGGGGAGTAATTTAAAATTTTTGAGTAAGTCCAAATTTTTTTTATTAACTTAACTTTCAAAATAAAACAAAAAGAATTTTTGGTGTTGTTGCAAAAAGTCATACCATTATATCTCAGCTTATGTTGATTCTTAGAAGCATGATAAGTCCAATATTTGTCAAAATTAGGAAACTTGTATCACTTGTGACATACAAGTTAATCCAAGCAGGAATTAACAACTTCAACAGTCAACTTCATAAGAAAATTAATCAACGACAAATCTTCATAAGATAAATAATCAATTCAATCACATTAACTTATGATTAAGTTCAAAAGTTAATTCAGGTAAGTGTATTGGTTAATGCGGGTGAAGGTAACCCATGCATGTAACTAATGTGGGTAACAGTATATTTTCAAGTGCAACTAATGCGGACAATGATTTTACTCTACCGCATTAGTGTGTTAACTAAATGTGGATTTTAATCTACCGCATTTGCTACAGTAGACAAATGCCAATGAACAACTCTCTCTCGCATTTCCTATAGTGCAATGTTGACCAAGTGTTTTCAACCGCATTTGGTGCAGTCGCACGAATGCTGATTGACTTTGTTCTATCGCATTTGCAATTGTACAAATACGGATAAGAATGAAACAAGTAACAACACTACCGCATGTGCTACAGTGTGTTAATGTTGATGAACAAAATCACAATTTATTCTTCCGTATTTACTATAGAACAAATCCGGATAGTCAATGTTTTCAAATTTTAACTTCCGCATTTGCAACAGTACACAAATGCGGGTAGTCAATGATTATCGAAGTTTACTTCTGCTTTTGTAACCGTACACAATGCGGATTGAATAATAAAAAGTAACAAAACTTCCGCATTTACAACAGTGACCAAATGCGGATAGTCAAAGTCCAAAGTTTGTCTTTCGTATTTGCTGCAGTTAACAAATGCGGATGACCAAAAGTCAAAATTTACCAATCCGCATTTGATACAGTGGTGACCGAACTTGCTCTTAAACTTGTAAAATCTTTCAAAATGCATTATTTGACTATTTAAAGGAATTAAACAGGTCATTTAATACTTTTCAAATTTGAGAGACTTTATAGTGAGACGAGCGCAAATACAAAGTACACCATCTTCGATCATTTTCATCATAAAACAACCAAAGATTTTCATGTGGTACTACTCAGTTTGCTCTTGTTATCGATTCTGAAACCACATTTCTATCGGAAACAAGGTGAAATTTCCATAAAATTTTAATCAAGACCTAAGTTTCAGACTGTTAAACCTAAATCAAATAGTGAACAAACTGATAATGAGAACACAAAAACATGTCTTATTGATGTAAATATATACACCTTTTCGACTTCAATGAGCATGCAAACCAACAGAAATTCTTCCCATCATGAAAACCTTGATATTCATGTTTGTTGTAAGAACAGAGCATGATGAAAACCTTGATATTCATGTTTGTTGTAAGAAAGAGCATGATGAAAAATGAAAACTGTGTAACAAATCAATGAAACAACTTCTCATTAATGGTTCAAACATAGAAACTGTGATTGTTGAATAACAAACTCACCATTTGCTATGACAATAATGAAACAGAAATGACAAGCATTCATCCTTGACCATTTAAAGTCAACTGATAATTGACACACATGTCCCTTATGCAGATTACATGGCAAATGTTTCATGTAGCAAGCTCCATAATGTCAACGGTTATTTAAACCCTGATGTGCCTGAAGCTGAAGGACTTAAAGATATGATTAGATTCTTATCTACCACAAGGGTAGCCTATGCTATCACTGTGAGACCCACCATCTATGAGAATCTCATCAGGTCCTTCTGGAACTCAGCTGAGGTAATTGAAGCTGATGGTGTTAGAACATTAACCGGGAGAATCAACAATGATCACACTCTGAGCATCACTGAAGATTCTGTTAGAAGATGCTTACAATTTGGTGATGATGCTAATGCACCTCTGGAGCTGGATGATGAAGAAATAACTACATTATTTGCTAAAATTGGTTATGAAGTAGGATATGAAGCAAAACAAATTGTTAAATGATTGGTTGATCTACCTTGGAGATTCCTAATTCATATGTTTCAGCAATGTCTATCCAAGAGAAAGACAAGATGGAATGACATTCCAGTCATCACATCCTCAGAAATCTATGCTATCTGCACTAATAGGCCATTTAATATGTCTGCCTATGTGTTCAATGGCCTGATTTCAAACATTCAAGAAGGGAGAAGATACAAGTTCTTAATGTATCCAAGATTCATTTAGTGCCTGATGAATGAATCATTCCCTGATATTGCAAATGAGGGGCCAGTGCTTGATGTTCCTCACTATGATGCAAGATCTTACAAATACACTAAGAAGAGGGATCCAAGAAACTTTTATAGTAGAGCTCACTCACCTCTTCTTCCATGGATGATTCAACAAATAAATCAAGAAGTTCAAGCACAAGAACAAGCTGTTGCACACCAATACCACAACCATCATCACGACCAACACCACAACCATCACCACAACCATCACCACAACCATCACCACAACCATCACCACAACCAACCCCACAACCAACACCATAACCAACACCACAAACAACACCACAACCAACACCAAATAACCCCACAACCATCACCAATATCACCTCATCATCACTCTCCAATATCACCACATCATTACTCACCAATATCACCACCTCATCAATCTCCAATATTACCATCTCATCAATCACCAACATCACCATACCTACCTTTTCCCATCCATGATTACCCTGCTGAAGTTGGAGGATCAACTTGTGCTTCTAAAGCATCCAAATCATCTTCTAATGAGGAGGATCATCATACTCAAATGCCTACAAAAAGAGCAACTTTTGAGATTGCTCCGTCATAAAGCTTTGCTGAATCCAATGAAAATAGGCCTGATGAAAAAGATGAACTTATATCTTAGCTCCTACAAAAGGTGGAAAGGATGTAAAGGATTTTAAATTGAAGGGCTAGAATCATTGATGATAGAATTCTAGAGCTTGATGAAAATGAGCAGGAGTTGAAAGAGCTTAAAGAAAAACATGAAATTGAAAAGAAGGAGAAAGAGAAAGAACTTGAAAACTTAATAGCTGCACTCAATCATTCAAGAGAAGAAGTGTAGACATGTTGACACTCTTGCCATTCAAACCATAGCAATGGAAGAACAAATGAACATTATAGAAGAACAAGCTAAAATCATCTCTAATCTTGAAAATGAAATTCATAGCAAAAACAAAAGGATCTCTGAACTTGAGCTGATAACTGAGATTCAAAGAAGTGCAGTGGCTGATGAAAGGAAAGATAAACAAGAAAAGGTTGATAATGTAGAACAAGAAAAGGTTGATAATGATGAGAACCAGTCTGTCTCTGACAATGAAGAACAAGAAGAAGAACAAGTCAATCAAAGCATGAGGAACAAACTCTAGAGATGGTGATTTACTCTGGAAAAACAGATGCTACTCACACCAAGAAAGCTAAATTTGAGGAACTTTTCAATGCTTTAGACAGCTTTACATCTGAAGAATTCAGTGTAGATGATGATTATTGGGAATTTGTGAACAATCAAAGGACTGAATCTGACCCTATTGTATTCATTCCCAAATCTCCTGTTCCTTTGGAGAAAGAGTTAAGCATGCAGATTGTCCCTGTTGTGTCACTGACTGAAGAACATAAAGAAAAGATAAGAGAAATGTGTGAAAAGAAAGAGAAAATGAAAGGAAACAGAAAAAGAAAAGAAAAAGAGAAGGAGGAAATAGAAGTTAATGTTAAAGAACAAACCACACCTGAAAATGTCTGAAGGGATTGAAAAGGCTGAAACTTCAAGTCCACAACTTCAAACATACTCAAGAAAGAGAAAATATCTAGCTGAAAAGGCTAAGGGTAAAAGACCAGTGATTGAAGAAGAATGCTAAGAAACAGAAAGATGATCCAAGAAGCCTGGCAGCAATAGCTGAATTTCTTGAAGCACATGAGCAGGCTGAAGCTCAATTAAAGAAACAAGTTGTTACCATTGATCTAGAAGAAGGAGAGATAGCTGGTGGATATGATGCTAAAAAGGATGTTCATATGGATAGTCCTATGAAAACAAACAAGCAGTGGAAGAAATGGTGTCAAAAGCCCAAACTGATGACTTAATGATCAAAGCAATGTTTTTTATCAATCAAGGGTATGATCCAGATGAAGTATTTGGGATGACCTATGAAGAAATGAAGGAAGAGGAAGAAAAAGTGAAAAAGTTGCTAGATCCAAAGGTTGAAATAGAATATGAAAAAGCAATCACCAAAGATGTTCCGGTGCATAAAGAGTCTTCTATGAAGAAACCAACTGTGTATGAAAGACCATTGTTAAGAAAGGTTCCTACCTACCCAAACTATCTTCAATGAAGAAATCATCCCTAACTCATGAACCACTATTTCCTTATCAGATAAGGAAATGAAGGATTACCTCATCAGTCAAGGCTTCACCAAAAGAAAATTCGCAAACATGAAGACTAACTCACTAAAAGCTGCAATACGTAGGTTGATAAATGAAAAGAAAGAAAAGTTAAAGAAGTTAGAAGAACAAGTGCTTAATCAAAAGCCAAGATCAAGAGTCTCTGCACAAGACATGAATCTTACTCATAAAGATCAAGACTATCTGGCACCTGTTATTCATAAATATCTAGAGTGGTTTGCTGAACCCTCCCAACTGAAACTTCAGGAAGGGTTGACCATTATTGAGATAATCAGATGTGTATCTACTCCAAAAGACAAAATAGACCAGAAAATTATTGCTTGGAAGTATGATAGTTCATGGAATATGTTTATGATTAAAAGGATCTCTGGTCTAGTGCAATTTTTATAGAGTACTCTGCTCTGGTAAATGCACTTGAGATTCATGACCTGAAAGAACTAGCTAATCTGGAGCTGATCAACCATAATGCCATGTTTAGAGGATATGAATTTGAAGATATACTTAAAATGTTCTAGAGAACCAACAACTTCAATTCATTAAAAGCAACATGTATGATAAAAGACAAATCTTTCAAGAACCCTCTGGAGATGAAACAGACAAAACCAGCTGAAGAAGTAGTGTTTCCAGAACTTAGAGTGAAACCTACTAAATCATTGAAAAGAAAAATGGTGGCCGGTACACATTCCTCAACACCAGTCTCAAACGTTTATTATGATGAGAAGACATATGAATTGGTGATTGAGAGGAAGTGGGGAGGCAAAGAAGGTGCTAAAATCAGATTGTTCAGTGGCTGTGAAGTGAGACTACTGGATCAATCATATATTAAATACACATACACAAGGCACTTTAGAGAGATATCAAACAAATTGGGTTAAGAAGATCTACATTTCTTTCTTAAGTGTATCAAAATATTGAAGATGTCTTATGATCAGATCGTGCAAAGAGGGAGAAAAGGAAGAAGAAGAAGACACCTTATAGTTCGGCAACATTGTCACAACTTGAAGTTGATGTAGATGGTTCTCTTTTGATTCACAGAGATGGGCTATCTACAGTGTCTATTTGGGAACCAATCTCACTAAAGAAACTACCACTTGAAGCCATTCATAATATGAGCAGAATGAATATTCATGTACTAAGCAGGATAAAATGTTAGATGCTCAAGATTTTGTTAACCTGATCAAGGCAATATTGAATCCAAGTCAAGCAGCACCTTTTACACCACTAGAAGACCCAGCAGAATCATCACAACATCAATCACCTCCCAACATTGAAGAAAACTAGGCTGTATAATCCTTAGGGGGAGTATTGTTGCACCCTGAAAGGATCATAAATGCCAACTCAATGGGTGATTTGATGATTACTCTGCTGGAATCCCTTAAGTCCAAGAAGAAATACGGATGAAATTTCTACAAAGAAAAAGAACAAGTATTGTCTTCCGCATTTGTCAATGGGGAAGACATAATGCAAATACGGACAAGTATTTGTTCTTCCGCATTGACAAATGCGGAAGACTAAAAGTTAATGCGGACAAGACTTTGCTCATCCACATTTGACAAATGCGGATGACCGAACAAATGCGCATAAGTATTTGTTCTTCTGCATTAACCAATGTGAACTCATCCACATTTTTCAATGCGGATGAACGAGCAAAGATGCGGATGAACAAGCAAAGACGCGGATGAAGACTTAACTATTCTGATGTAATAATTCAGGGGTAGTTTAGTCATTTTGTAAAAGGCATCTTGTCTGCCTATAAATAGAATAGATAACCTCATACTTGAGGTGACGGCTGATAGATAGAGAATTTTTGTTGTAATTATTCTCTGTAATTTATCAACTTTCATATATACAATACAAAAGCATTTATGAGTAATATTCTTGCATTGAATGTTCTTTGATTGTTTGCTTCTGCCATTCAATCACTGACTTGATTACCATATTCGATTCACAGTAAGAATCTCACTCTTACTTAGCCTAGTCACATTAGAGTAAATAAGTTTAATAAAGATATTTATATAATGTAAATGTTCGAAATGGGTTTGGGTCATATTTTCAAAATGGGCAAATGATACAGTCTCTCCTACTTTAAGAAATTTCGTCTCGAAATTTAACCACAAGTAGACTAATTTCAAAGATATGAGGAGACTTGGATTTCATGCCACATTCGCACGTGTCACTTAGAACATTTAAATTCAATGAGTTTGATTATGATGTTTATTAAGCTTAAGTTTGTTAAAAGTTCATGATTTCATGTGTTCCTTGGCAAAGGTTACAAGATTTTTAATCTAGGATTTTAATTGATAAACGTTGTATTTTAAACGGTTCAAGACAATTAGGAAGGTTTTGTCACGAGGGAAGCACTAAGTATTAGTGTGACACGAGACTTGGAGATAAGTTCAGGATGCTTTTGGATGGAATATGGAATTTATAAGAGCTTCTCAAGTAATAACTTTAACATAGTTCTTAGATGATCAATTTTTGTTTACTATGTTATTGAGATTTCAAAGTTACATTACGTTATGGGCGTTACGAGAACCGTGTTTGTTAAGATTGATGATTCAATTTAGAAAGGGAGCATCATTGTTATAGGTTTCAGGATAAGTGCTGTATGGAGGGAAGACGTTTAGAATGATTATTAAGGGTCATTAACAGAAATGGAATAATGAGTTTTACGATTCAGGAGGACGAAATCAAAGATGGAACAATTCAATATAACAAGATGCTTCGAGTGTACCGTTTGGTTTACAAACCAAAACATTACATTGACTTATCAAAGTATTAAGTCAACTACAACTTTAATCAAGACATGCGCACCTATAAGCGGACACTCACCCCAAGGGTTCCCAGTTAAGTAAACGGATCCATCGGTGATTTGGATTTATATGAATACCTTGCCTGGATAGAACACCTCGAGATACAGGCATCCCACTCTTCCAGCATTACATGTTTCAAGTTATAGGACATAGACTTTGACGAGACTTTGAAAACACGAATAATGATTCAAAAACACATTTTGAAAACCATTTGATTCAGGCATATAATGCCTTAGAAAGAATTTAAGGTTCGTGTGCATTGATAAGATTCCAAGTATAAGAATAAGCATATAAGCCATAACCACATAATCAAGTATAAACACATAGGCACATAAAATCCTATCTAAGCATATAAATACATGAGAGGACTCGTATGTAAGGGTACTTAGTTATAGTCTAGGTCATTCCATTTCTAATACCTAAATCCCTATAACCATGGCTCTGATACCAATCTGTCACACCCCGACCGACGGCGGAATCATCTAGGCGGACGAATGGGAGACCATTGCTCATAGCACATGGAACTAATTAAGTTGAAATAATATTAAATGTCATTATTCATTAAACATTACAAGACAAATAAGTAACTACAAAACAATCAAGATACAACTAATAATGTAAGACTTTCAATTTAAACTAGGTCCAAGTCCTATATGAGCACAAGAAGATCTTCAAGTAGGAAACCTGAAACATGTTAAAAATAAAAGGTCAACTTTAAAAGTTGGTGATATTTCCATAGTTTTCAATACATAAGTATATAAAAGATGGCAATTTATGTTGTAAGTTAGAGAACAAAGTAACTAGAGATTTAAGACAAAATGCACAATCAAACCATGACAAAGTTTTACAAATCTCAAACGTTTACAAGTATATACAATTAGCTAAGTGTACTTGGATCACCAAGCAGGCTTGTCAGGCCCATAGATCTATGACGTCGCCAGGCTAGCAATAGTTAATGATTGTACATATAATTGACATTACATGGTAGCCACAAAGATCAACTAACCACAACATACAAGTGAATTGCCATAAGTTTAGAAGAATCAAACGTTTACAAGTGCAACGATTATAAGGTAACATGTTTCACCCCAAAGTGTGAAAATATAAAAGAGGTATAGAAATACTCACATGGAAAACTAACGTGCTATATATTGCACTTAAGATAACAATAGGAAGATAAAATGGTTCAAACGGTTTCTCCGATTCAACCAGATTTGGTGTTAAATAATTACGTTTAATAAAAGTATAATATACAACGTTTATGTTTTGGTTTAATAAAAAATTATAAAATATTTAAAACCAATAATGATAGTGAATGATTCAATGATTTAATTTATTAATTTAATAAAGAGTAATACGAAGTGTGAAAAGAAATAATTAATTAATAATGAAGTTGTAGAGATTAATGAAGAGGCTGATGCAACCTAAACATCTTTAGTCTTTCCTGCATGCTGCACAAGTGCATTGAAGTGGAATGCTTTGGAAGTTTCACTTGTGCAACAGAAATACTCTAAGTGTGAAATCTTCCGAAGCCAAGACCAACATCTTCCGAAGCCAAAGATGAAGTCTTCCAAAGCCTCAGAGATAAAGTCTTCCGAAGCTTTAAGTTCATGAAGACAGATTTCTTCGAACACTTTTAGTAACATGCTTTATCTGATGTACTGTTCCATAAAGCTGGAAACCTTTCCGCTACAACTCTACAAGTCACCAACTAACATGGTTTGGTGAAAAGGTCCATGCTTTTGGTAACTGTACATTGAGGTCTTGAGAATGCAACTTTCTACTTTATGTACTTTATCCTTTTTGTAATAGATAAGGATGTGAGCTATGGCATGTCATAGTCACTAGTCAAAAGGCAATCTGCCTTTTGACTCTACAATTGATTTTGTTTGTGTCTAGTCAATTGTATCCAGCTGGCTTTCAAAGTATAGCCGGCTGTAGGATGTAGTATAAGTATCTCATGTTCTTGTATATTTCTATTATGCTTTGTAACACTTGTAATAGAACATAGAGAAAGCAATATACTGCATTCTTGAAAACCATAAACCTGTGTTCTTTATGTTCTTTCTCTTACATTACTTGTGTTCTTAGTGTCTTATCTGGTTAATCCATTTACTGTTTGATTAAAGTTTGGTTAATCTTCTCTTTGTGTTGTTATGTTGTAACTCACATGCTTCAACGATCTGCATTTGGTATAAGAGCATTCAGGCTCTTGATATAAGATCTCACCATCTTAAGATCCCTCACACACACAAATACCAACTTTTCAAATGGCAGCCATTTCCAAAACTGATATGGAAACTGGAACCATGAACAAGTCCCCACGATCACTCTTGATGAGTTTGACACCTGGTGTTTAAGAATGGAAGGTTATCATCAGGTCTCTTGATTCAAGAATGTGGGAGTCTATTAAGAATGGACCTTTCATACCCAGCACACCCTCTACTACTGGTGTTGGTATGATCCCCAAGGATGTGGCTAACTACTCTGATGAAGATAGGAAGAGAGTAGAGATAGACAGGAAAGCCATGACAGCTCTTCCAAACTCTGTGTACAAGGTTTCAAGAAGTGCAAAACAGCTAACCAGCTGTGGATGCACTAAAACTAATGTATGAGGGTTCTTTCGAAGCCAAGGAGAACAAGAAGGATCTCCTGAAACAAGCAGTTTGAAAACTTCACCTTCAAAACAGGTGAGACCATGACTCAGCAATACTTCAGGTATGTTGAGATTGTGGATATCCTAGTGGATGGAGTAGTTTCTCTTGAGAATAGAGACATTGTAAGGAAGTTCATGTCCTCACTTCCTAGGCAATAAACACACTACTTTGTGGTGATCAAGAGAACTGAAAATCTCAAAACTCTCACTCTGACAGAGTTATATGGGATTCTCAGTGGCTACCAGATGGAGATGAACATGCAGGGTTCATCTAGCAACTCCAATAATCAAATGGGTTCAGCCCTACATGTGGTTGAAAGGGATAGCATAGAACCCAAACATCATCTTATATGCTACCCTGACCACTCACCCAAGGGTCCTTTCATCACCTTCCCAGAGACAACAGGGAGAACTACACTCAAGGAAGCCCATTCCAAGAGACAAGCTCTTCTCAAGCATTTGTGTCTTCTGATGAAAGCTGTGGCAACTCTCTTTTCACTCTTGAAGACCTGGATTGTATCCATCCAGATGATCTGGAGTACATGGAAATAGTCCAGCAGATGGCTCTTCTCACTCACAGAGCCAAGAAGTTCTACAAGACGACTGGAAGGAAGTTCCCGAGCAATGCAACCAGTGAAAGTTTGGACCGGACAAAGGCAAAGTCAAGTGTTACAACTGTAACTTGATGGGCCACTTTGCCAGAGAGTGTAAGGCACCTAGAACAAACGGTGGCCAAAAACAATCCAAACCAAACTACACTAACAAAGCTCTCCATAATGAGAAGTCAAAGCAGCAAGTTGCTATTGTTGTTGAAGAAGGAGGCTTTGACTGGAGCTTTCAGGTTGAAGATGCCTCTCCAAACCAAGCACTGATGGTAGATCATGATGAAGCCAGGTATTGGAACATCTCTGTACTCCTGAATGCATTGCTAAAGTTAACAGGTACAGGTCCTATAACTTGGAACTGTGATCTGATATTGAGTCCTTAAACATTTTAAAATCTGATTTTAGAAAGTCTGAAAATGATTATAAGCTGAAAATAGAGGACTTAGAAAAAACAATTTCAGTTCTAAAACATAAACACACAGATTTTAGGACTCAAATTAAAGATCTCATAACCAAGTTACTGAGTGCCAGGCTGAGCTTGTGATCAGCAAAGCCCGGGCAGAAAATAGTGTTCTTGAAGAAGAGACCTTCAAGAACATGATATCCTCATCCCTGCATAACAAAGTGTGCTATCAAAATAGACAGGACTGAGATCTAATGAGATAGCTCCTCCACACACAATCTTGTCAGTAAGATCTCCTAGGTGTGGAACTTGTGAAGATGAGCTTCCTCTCATAGATCCTATGAGTGAGGAGGATGAAGAAGAGATAGTGAAGAATCCCTCTACAAAGAGTGAAGAAGAGGATTTCAAGAAGGGCCACTATCCTTCTGGAGAAAGTGAAGACTGTGATGACCAAGTCCATGAGAAAGAACTTGATCAGAAAGAGTAAAATAAAGATACAAGAACATGAGATACTTATACTACATCCTACAGCCGGCTATACTTTGAAAGCCAGCTGGATACAATTGACTAGATACAAACAAAATCAATTGTAGAGTCAAAAGGCAGATTGCCTTTTGACTAGTGACTATGACATGCCATAGCTCACATCTTTATCTATTACAAAAAGGATAAAGTACATAAAGTAGAAAGTTACAGACTCAAGACCTCAATGTACAGCTACCAAAAGCATGAACCTTTTCACCAAACCATGTTAGTTGGTGACTTGCAGAGTTGCAGCAGAAAGGTGTCCAGCTTTATGGAACAGTACATCAGATAAAGCATGTTACTAAAAGTCTTCGGAAGAAATCTGTCTTCATGAACTTGAAGCTTCGGAAGACTTTGTCTCTGAGGCTTCGGAAGATTTCATATTTGGCTTCGGAAGATGTTGGTCTTGGCTTCGGAAGATTTCACACTTAGAGTATTTCTGTTGCACATGTGAAACTTCCAAAGCATTCCACTTCAATGCACTTGTGCAGCGTGCAGGAAAGACTAAAGATGTTTAGGTTGCATCAGCCTCTTCATTAATCTCTACAAACTCCCCCTAGGCTGATGCTATCAAAACACTTAGAAAACTTTAGATATTAACAGTCCTCATCAGGATGATCACTATTCCTTTCTTCATAAGATGATCAGGATCCTTCAGGCTGTCAAAGTGTCTTCTCATGTCAAAGAGGTTATGCAGAGGCAACTGAAACATATCTTTCCATGTATAAATGTCTTCAATGCCTTGATCTCTAATAACATGCCACCTTTCTAGATTTGTGGTGTATGTCCAAGACAAGATGGGTCTTCCTGATGCAAGAGGAGCTACTAAAGTTGGAGTTGGTTGAGCATCCTCTGGCTGCACATCCTCAGGTTGTTCTGATTCATCCTGAGGTTCAAAAGGGGATGCAGGCTTCTTCTTCTTCTTAGACTTTGGTTTAGAAGCCATCCTCTTCTTTCTCTTTCCAAATTTTAACTGAGAAGACTGGCCTGCAGCACCAGATTGATCTTCACTGTCTCTCTCAGTTGGGACTTCCTCTCTCTCAGGCTCAGAAGGAGAGGGAGGTTGACCCTGCTGTGGATCAGAAGATGAAGCTTGCTGAGCATTAGTAGGAGGTCCAGGTTATGTTGTGTCTGTTTGTTCAACCTTAACCTCCACTTCAGGTGGGGCCTGACTTGGAGTGGAGTGTAAGTCAGTGAGTACGCCACTCTTAATCTTCTGCTTGATTACCCTGATATGCTCATCCATAGTGGATAGAGACATGGGTCCAAGTCTCCTTCTGGAGAATCCCTACAGCTTCAAGAAGCTCATCATCCTCCGCCTATGAGCAGACTTCTTCATGCTCTTCTGGATGATGGCTCTTGACTTTGCAGCTTCTTCCCTCATCTTCTTCTTTGTTGTCTCTCTTTCCTTGACTAACTCAAGCTTAAGTTGTTTTAAATACTCAAACTCAACATAGTCATAAGGTTAGGGAAGGAGTGCATCTACCTAATAGAGACTTGTGGGACTCGGGTAGTTAATCATCTTGATTCTGTCTTCTTCCTTATCTACCTCAGGTTCTTGTTGAACGACATCCTCTTGTTCAGGGCTTTCTTGAACTGGTGAGAGGGTAGGCATACCTCTTTACAGTCTTTTTATTTTTCTTTCTTCTTTGACATGTACTAGGAGTTCTGCATCTTCTGCCTCCTTCTTCTCTCTTGACCTTTCCAGATCAACCAGCACATTCAATTCATCCAAGGGAAGAGAAATGATATTATCTATGTCATAGTCCTAGTCTGCAGATAGTTGATCCTGACTGCCCTTAACTCATCATTCTGAGTATCTGGTCTGGGGGCAGCCCTGATTGCAGACTCCATGAGTCTTGGAGACTTAGTAGAGGAACATTCTCCCCTTAGCCTCCTTTTCCTCTCTCTCTCCTCCTCCTCAATCTCCTCAAATGTCATTTTTCTTTGCAATTAAGGAAAATAAACTCGAGTGTACTTTAAAGAGATCGTTTCAAGACACGGTGTACCGATCTCAATTATTTCTGACCGCGAAGCTCGTTTCACGTCACATTTCTGGCAATCATTGCAGAATCTTTGGGTACACGATTAGATATGAGTACTGCATATCACCCACAGACGGATGGCCAGAGTGAGCGTACCATACAGACGTTAGAGGATATGCTACGTGCTTGTTTGATTGATTTCGGGAATAACTAGGAAATTCACCTGCCATTGGTGGAGTTTTCTTATAACAACAGTTATCATACTAGTATACAGGCAGCACCTTTCGAGGCGTTGTATGGGAGAAAATGTCGATCACCAGTTTGCTGGGCAGAAATTGGTGATAGTCAGCTAACAGGTCCAGAGTTAATTCATGAGACAACCAAGAAGATTGTACAGATACGGAACCGTATGGCTGCAACGCGAGATAGACAAAAGAGTTAAGCTGAAAAGAGACGGAAACCTTTAGAGTTTCAGGTTGGTGACAAGGTTTTGTTGAAAGTCTCACCATGGAAAGGTGTAGTGCGGTTTGGTAAACGAGGGAAACTAAATCCGAGGTACGTTGGACCATTTGAAATAGTGGAAAGAATAGGTCCAGTGGCCTATCGAGTAGCCCTACCTGATTCGCTAAGTGGAATCCATGATGTATTTCACGTGTCAAACCTGAAGAAGTGCATAATTGATGAAACAATGGTTGTACCACTAGAAGAAATTCAAGTGGATGAACAATTACATTTTATCAAAGAACCAGTCGAGGTGATGGACCGTGAGGTGAAAACACTTAAGCAGAGCAAGATACCTATTGTTAAAATCCATTGGAATTCGCGACGTGGACCGGAATTCACATGGGAACGAGAAGATCAAATGAAGCTTAAGTACCCTCAGCTATTCGAAAGGACGATGCCAGCAGACCAAGGTATTGATTTAAATTTCGGGATGAAATTTCTTTCAACATGGGGATGATGTGACAACTCATCCAAAACTCACTCAATTTTGATTTCTGTGTGCCAATTCAGTGGACCAGTGATGGAACACTCTCACCATATAGTGCAATTTTCGGGACGAAAATTCTTTCAACATGGGGATAATGTGACATCCGGTAAATTTCTGTTATCAAACTCCGTTAGTTCCGTTAAGTTTTGCATACACTTGTCGTAAACACACACTAGTTGTCGTTTAACGTTGGTGACCTAATAATAATTAGAAAGGTTAAATTATTGATAATTTAACTGATTATGTGATTATTGTATTATGTTTATTTGTTTGTGTGTTTTATATGTTAATTAGGAATTAATCGCGTAACGTGGAAACGTGTGTATTAATTCGTATGCTTGTGTTTTATAAAGATAAAATATATAATTGTTACCATGAGTTTATATGTTTATTATTGTAGTTAAAAACCATTTAAAAAGTGTTTAAAAGAGTGCCTTTTTATAAAATGCAAAACACAAGGGTTAAAGGGTAATTATGCAATAATTAATTAAACAAAACAACTCTAAACCCTACCCCCCTACCCAATCGGCCGCAACCTCCCCTCTCTTCCCCTCTCCCATTCGAATTCAGCCTAGAATCATCAAGAAAGCATTGGTTTGGATCGGCTTCAAGGCATACAACTCGTGGGAATCATCAATTGCAAGTTAACTCGTGTTTAGAGGTTAGAATTTACATGTTTGGTGAGACTTTTCATAAGGGCCGAACCCTAGTTGCGAAATTGGTGTTCATGGAGTCGAATTTGATGTTGTTTGATGTTGTTAGTACATTAGTTAGATTGTATACATGTTAGTTAACGTCGATGATGTATGAATTGTATGTTTTTAGTGGTTTAATCATGGACTTTGATTGGAAGCAAACCCTAATTCGAAAATTGGTAGGATAATGGATGAATGATGATTGTTTGATGAATGTTTGATGATTACTAGGTTGTATGAATGCTAGGTTACATTGATTTTGCAAGAAATGCTGAATTGATGTTGATGTTCATAGGTTACTAATAATATTAACTTTATTTTGCATGTAATGTTGAATTATTGATGAATTGATGTTATGGATGTGTTCATTGTGACGATTAGATGTTAGGTTGTTGTTGTGAGCATTGGGAATATGAAGAACACATGTTATAGTTCATACCTTACTAAAGATAGTAACTTTTTAGGATATGAATTGTTGAGTTATGATGTTTGGATGTTGTTGACCATGTTTAGATGTTATTATGAACTTGAATTGGTATATTGTTAATGAATTCATGAATGCATAGGATGTTTGATAGATTTTGGGATGTACATCCCAAAAGGGAAACTTTATTTATGCAAAATGTGAAAGATGATAGTTTGATCATGTTAGAGATGTTAGGAGCATGTTAGTAAGTTCGTGGATGAATTCTAATGTGGTTGGAACATGTTAATATAGTTGTATGAGATGTTTGGATAATCATGGGTGGGGTTAGGACCTTGATGATCATGTATGATATTGGTGTTGGTTAGTAGTTAAGGCATCATGCTTGGGACTGGAAATTGATTGTTGTGATGTATGTTGAATGTATGTAAATGGTTAGTGAATGTGAATGTGATCATCATACACGCGTGCGAATCTGAGGCCCCTACTTAGTAGGATTGGCAGGGTTTAGGGTGTGAAGCCGTGAGTGGCTTCACATGGCATGTGGTTCGTGATTTGATTTTTGTGACATGTTAATTATGTTATAACTAGTGGACATGTTAACGTTCTAGATTCGCATGACTTGTATGATACTTGGTTGTATGATGATCTAAGTGATATACCTGGATAATGTAGCATACATATGAACCTTTTGAATGTTAAAGTTGTATGATATATGTGTATGATTGCTTAAATGGTTTACAACACATAAAGTCACCAACGGGTCAAACGGGTCAACTGAGTCAAATGTATTATTTTCTGAAACCTTGATTCTTTGGTTGTAGTGTACTTAGGGTCTCACATGTTCCCTGTTGCACGTACTCATATACTTATATGATCTAGGTAACCTCTGAGGGTTGTCTGTCCACTCTGTCAGTCAAGTCAAACTCTAAGTATCTATACGCATATCAGGTGAGTTCATGCCCCACTCTTTATTTAATCTTTTTTGGGGGAGATAGCATACTGGTAAATCACAAACGCTTATATATTCAAGTTGTGTATAATATTAATATACTGTTGATGTCATGGAAAAGTCCTCACACTTTCGAATTGTTAATATTGAATAGCGGGGATATTTGGGTAGTACTACTGGGTCTGACGAGCCCCACCTGTGTGACTCGAGGTCAATCGGGTGCAATTTGTCCTATTGAACATTGTCACGGCCTGTTAAGTCGTGACAGGAGGCAACAACGTAACACAGTTAGCTTCAATTGCGAAATCACTAGGAATTAATATTTATTGTTAATATTTATTGCGAAATCACTTGTGTATCTCTATTATTAAACTGTTATGTTTGAATATCAACTCTTGAACTCACCAACCATTGTGTTGACATTTTAGTATGCTATTCTCAGGTCATTAGCTTGCTTGCCATAGGAGCACTACATGGTTCACTTGCATTCTAAGACTCGGTCTTCAAGACATTTTTAGTATTTTAATGATTAATGTTTACTTTTTTGGGTTGGCACATGTTTTGCCATAGTATACACTTTTATTTCTTTGGGTTGTTTTTTTTCAAAATGCTTCTGCACAGTTTAAAGTTTGTACTTTGGTTGATTTTATTTAAGTTATGGCATATAGAGTCGTTCTGAGTAACTATTTATTGTGATCCTGGTTTGTTCACACGCCTCGCGGTAGAACTCCGCAAGTGGATTTTGAGGGTGTGACACGTGGATAACGACAGTGTTGCATGTCGAGGTTGAACATGGTAGTCGAATGCGATGCTTGGGTGAGTTTCAGACGAAATTGAGGGTTGTATTCGATTAATGGTTATCAAATGATTGTTTATGTTAGTTTAATTGGATTATAATTAGGATTAAATTCTAAAATTTCTTTATGGTTAAAGACGAGTTTCGGTTTCGAGTTTGTATGCCCATAACGCCTCTTAAAATCGAATTAAAGTGTAGTAACATGTTCGATTCTTGTTCCTAGAGCGGTTAGAAACGATTTGGGTTCATGATTCTATGGGTTTTGGAGGTTTCAAATCGCCAGAGTTGCCAGAATTTGTGGCGGAGGTGGTGGATGGGGATCAAGTGGGTTGGTTTGGGTGTTTTACACTTTTAGTCCGTGTATTTTAATAGCTTATTATTTTGTGAACCAACCTTTAAACAAAGTTTCATGAATTACGTTTTTAACCCTTAACTAACTAAATCAAATTTGTCATGAAAGTTTTGTTGTCCATTAAAACTTTATAAAGTTTATAATTAACAGAAAATACCTTTGTCATTAATTTTTAATTTAATTAAATCTCAAAGCTCATAAATGGGAATTCAATTTTGTAAACTTGTAAAACTTTACTTTATAAATTATAAAATTATTAGATATGGTTTAAATGTTTTAATATATTAAATAAAACAAATTTTTTATGTTGCTTGTATTTATAGTCTATATATGATTCATTAGAGTAAATAAGTTTAATAAAGATATTTATATAATGTAAATGTTCGAAATAGGTTTGGGTCATATTTTCAAAATGGGAAGATGTTAATGATCACTTGCAAACAACTTGTACAACTTGAAACCAATTGGAATTCGACTTATGTGCTTGTTCATGGATCAATTCGCAAGGTGAAGGGGTGTGGGGGTGTGGTTGCGGGCGAAAATAGGGTTTGGGGTGGGATTAGGGTTGATTTTGGTTAATTATGGTAACTTTTAGTTAAAAGGTAATTACAATTTAAACCTCTTGATTTTTATTTTGTAAAAACCAATCTTTCTAATACTTTTTAAATAGTTTTTAACTACAAAACACAAGTATTATTAACCATAATAATAATCCTAGACATTTACAATAAGTCACACAACAAACGAAAAATATTTCAACGTTGTCACGTTATCACGTAAAACTTATAAAACAAACATTTAAAATTCTATAAAATCATGAACCACATAATCACAACTAATAATCAATATTATTAATTAGTTTATTATTATTATTTATCATAGATTATTATTATTGTCACCAACATTCAACGACAACTAGTGTGTGCTCACGACACGTGTATGCAACACCTAAAGAAACTAACGGAGTTTGGTAACAGAAAATTACCGAATGTCACATTATCCCAATGTTGAAAGAATTTACGTCCCAAAAATTGTGTTACATGGGTTTGCTACATCCTTGGTTCACTGCATTGGCATAACGAAATCGAGTGAGTTGTCACATCATCCCCATGTTGAAATAAATTTCGTCCCGAAATTTACTTAGTACCTTCTCCGGTTGGTGCAATCGTTTCAAAAGATAAGGATACTTGAGCTTCATCTGATGATTCACGTTCCCACGTGAATTCCGGTCCATGTTTTGAGTTTCAACGAACTTTGACTATAGGTATCTAGCTTTGCTTAAGAGTCTTGACCTAACGATCCATTACTTCAACGGGCTCTTCCACAAAGCGTAATTAATCATCTACTTGTACTTCCTTGTGTGGTACAATTAGTCCAATCGATATGCCACCGGGCCTATTTTTTCCAGAATCTCAAATGGTCCAATCGATGGGTGTATATATATATATAAGGGAGAGTTCAAATGCGAACCATCTTTTTTTGTGAGAACTCTAGGAACTAATCACAGCCACTTATTTTTTATCACATGCAAATCACATGTCATTTTCTCCTTTTTTTAAACGTTCGTAACTTTTTTTTCACCACATAATTTTTTTTTAAAATTCACCATAAAATTCAGTATTTTTTTATCATTCCAACGCCAACCATATTGATATACTTTTCTAAAAAAATCGTATATCCATTGTTCACATATGTGTAAATCAAGTTATACACATGTGTAGTACTGGATTACACATGTGTAAATCCGATATTACACATGTGTAAAACGAATTTCGTTAAAAGAAACGGGAATTTTTATATTTTTTATAATTTTTTTTTATTTTTATGAAAGTGTGAAAGTTGGGGAACATTTTTGTGTTTTATTTTTTTATTTTTATATTATTTTTTGATTTATAAATTATTTAAAATTGTTTTGTTAATTAGAATTTTGCTATTGAGAACTAGTGGTTGAAATTGGTTTCTAGAGGTCTCACAAAAAAGCTAGTTCTCATTGATCTGTCCCCTATATATATGTATACATATATATATATACATATATATATATATATATATATATATAGTATACATATATATATATATATACGTATACATATACGTATATATATATACACACGTGTATATATTATATATATATATATATATATATATACACGTATATATGTATGTATATATATTTATGTATATACGTATATATATACGTATTACGTATATATATATATATATATATATACGTATATATGTATATATATATGTTTATATATATATGTGTTATATATATATATAGATATATATATATATATACACGTGTGTGTGTGTGTGTGTGTATATATATATAATATATATAGATATATACATATACATATATATATATATTATAGATATATACATACGTATATACATATATAGATATATATATTATACGTAATAATATATATATACGTATACATATATATATATATATATATATAATATACTAATACGTATATACATATATAGATATATATGTATATATATATATATATATATATATATATATATAGATAGATATATATATACGTATATTATATATATAGTATATACATATAGATATATACATACGTATATATACACATATATATTATATATACATATATATTATATATATATAATATAGATATACATACGTATATACATATATATATATATATACGTATATATATACGTATATATATATATATATATATATATATTATATATATATATATATATATAGATTATACATACGTATATACATATATACATTATATACGTATATATATGTATATATATACGTATACACGTATATATATACGTATATATATATATTTATATATATATATATATATATATATATATACGTATATATATATATATATTTATTATATATATATATATATATATATACACGTATATATATACGTATATATACATATCCATATATATACGTATATATATCTATATATATACGTATATATATATAATATACACGTATATATATATATACACGTATATATATATATATACGTATATATATATATACACATATATATACGTATCTATATATACGTATATATACGTATATTACCCTAGGTGGATTTGATGTAGTACTAGGATGGACAGGTTAGCAACCTATGAAGCAAACATCGTGTGTTGCAAGAAGATGATCCGATTGACAACGCCGGACGGGAATAAGGTGACGGTTTATGGTGATCGTGTCACGACGATCCCGAAGGTGATTTCTATGGTGGTGGCGGGAAAGTGCATGAGGCGTGGATGTAATGCCTACTTGGCCTACGTAAAGGATGTAGACGCGCCAACACCACAACTATCTAATGTACCAGTTGTGTGTGACTTTTCGGATGTGTTTCGAGAAGATTTACCCGGCGTGCGACCGGATCGTGAGATTGAGTTCCAAATTGATTTGATACCCGGTGCTTACCCTTTGCCAAAGCCCGTATCGTTTAGCTCCCACGGAAATGAAAGAACTAATGGAGCAGTTGCAAGAGCAGCTCGATAAGGGGTTCATTAGACTGAGTATCTCTCCCGGGGTGCTCCGGTCCTGTTTGGAAGAAGAAAGACGGTAGTGTGAGGATGTGCATTGACTACCGAGAGCTGAACAAGTTGACGGTGAAGAACCGATACCCCCTACCAAGAATAGATGATATGTTGATCAGCTCCAAGGAGCCAGTTGGTTTTCAAGGATAGATCTTCGATCTGGTTACCATCAGCTGAAGGTGAAGGAGCAGGATATCCCTAAGACAGCTTTTCGCATGTGCTACGGTCACTATGAATTCCTTGTTATGTCATTTGATCTGACCAGTGCGCCAGCTGCTTTTTGGATTTGATGAATCGAGTGTGTCGGCCAATGTTAGATAAATCAGTGATTATGTTTATTGGTGATATCCTGATTTATTCAAAGAGCGAAGAGAGCATGCCGATCATATTCAGGAGGTGTTAAGAGACCTTAAGAAGGGAGAAGTTGTATACCAAATTCTCCAAGTGCGCGTTCTGGTTACGCGAAGTTCAATTCTTAGGTCACGTGATAAATCCCGAGGGGATTATGTAGACCCTGCTAAGGTGGAGGCTGTGATACAATGGAAGTCTCCAAGGACGCCATCCAAAATTCATAGTTTCTTGGGGTTGGCGGGGCATTATCGAAGGTTCATTCAGGACTTTTCCAAGATCGCCTCTCCACTGACCAAGTTGACCCGAAAGGATGTAAATTTTATATGGGGTCAAGCTCAAGAACAGGCCTTCGAGGAGTTAAAGGTGAGGTTGACTCAAGCTCCTGTCTTGTCATTACCCGAAGGAAGCGAGGATTTGGTGGTATATTCAGATGCTTCTTACTCGGGTTTGGGGTGTGTATTAATGCAGAGAGGGAAGGTTATAGCCTATGCATCCTGACAGTTGAAAGTTCATGAGGTCAGCTACCCTACTCATGACTTGGAGCTAGCAGTCATGGTCTTTGCACTAAAGATTTGGAGGCACTATCTGTACGGGACGAAGTGCACCATTTTCACTGACCACAAGAGCTTTAAGTACTTCTTCGAGCAAAAAGATCTGAACATGAGGCAGAGAAGATGGTTGGAGCTCATAAAAGATTATGATTGCGAGATCCACTATCATCCGGGCAAAGCCAACGTGGTGGCTGATGCTCTTAGCCGAAAGGAGAGGCCCGAGCCGATTCGGGTGAAAGTATACCAACTGATCATGACCTCTGATGTAATGAAGCAAGTTAAGGAGTTTCAAGATGAGGCATTAAAAGAAGATCACCTAAACTCTGAAAGAATGAGAGGTCTAGTTGGGGAATTGGGTGAAAACACACTTGTGTTAAAACTCAATTTGGACAGGTGTGGATTCCTCGTTTCGGGGATCTACGTGTGAGGATTCTGGATGAAGCTCACAAGACTTGATACTCCATTCATCCTGGTGCCATGAAGATGTATCAAGACAGAAGAAAGATTATTGGTGGCCGGGTATGAAGCGTGACGTGTGGTGTATGTGAGTAAGTGCCTTACTTGTTGCAAGTGAAGGCGGAACATCAAAGCCGTATGGAAAGATCCACCGTTGGATACACCGGAATGGAAGTGGAGCACATCACCATGGATTTCATAACAAGTTGCCATGTACTCCGAAAGGGTATGATGCCATATGGGTGATAGTTGACCGTCTGACGAAGAGTGCTCACTTCCTACCGATCCGTGAGACATATTCATCCGAGGTTTAGCTGACCTATGCATCAAGGAGATTGTAACTCTTCATGGTGTGCCGGTGTCTATTATGTCTGATCGTGACACCCGGTTTACCTCTAAATTGTGGAAGAAATTCCACGATGCCATGGGCACAAGGTTACATATTAGCACAGCTTATCATCCCCAAACTGATGGTCAGTCGGAAAGGACCATTCAGACGTTAGAAGACATGCTTCGGGCATGTGTGATTGATTTTGGGGGAAGTTGGGATGACCACTTACCGTTAGCTGAATTGTCGTACAACAATAGCTATCATGCCAGCATTGGTATGCCACCATACGAGATGTTATATGGTAGAAGATGTAGGACGCCTGTATGTTGGGAGACATTGGGCAGAAAGAATTGGGAGGCGTCGAGGTCATTGAGGCTACGACAGAGAAGCTTGAGAGATTAAAGCCTTCATGAAGGCAGCTAAAGACAGGCAGAAGTTGTATGCCGATAGGCGACGTAGACCGATTGAGTTCCAGGTGGGTGACCGGGTTATGTTGAAGGTCTCACCTTGGAAGGGTATCATCCGATTCAGAAAATGAGGTAAGCTAAGCCTGAGATACATAGGACCTTTCCGAATCATTGCTCGAGTAGGGGAGGTAGCCTATAGATTGGAGTTCATAGATGAGTTAAGTGGAATTCACCCGACATTCCATGTATCTCATTTAAGAAAGTGCTTAGCTCATGAAGACATGATTGTTCCATTGGAGGACATTGAAGTAGATGAAAGGCTCAATTATATGGAGCAACCAGTGGCAATCATCGATCGTAAAGAAAAGAGGCTGCGAAAAAAAGTGGTTCCTCTTGTGTGTATACAGTGGAAGCATAGGAAGGGATCCGAATCTACGTGGGGAACTAAGGAGGAGTTGAGGCAGCATTATTCTCGCCTGTTTGAGGAATAACACGTTTCGGGGACGAAACCTATATAAGGGGGGTGGACTTGTAACACCCGGTTATTTTTAAAAGACAAGTTATAAGGAATAAAAAGAAAGAAATGTAATAAAGTCCAAGTGGAGGGACTAAAAGTGTCCAAAAGGACAAAACTTTGATAAAGTTGGTGTAAAGTGTGGCCATGGCCGCCCACCCTCACTTCACATCACCACTACTTTCGGTTTTAGAGAGAGAGACAAGGGAAGAAGAGCAGAACTTCGGGTCTTGAAGAAGAAGTGAACGAATTCAAGGTAAGAATTCGTGGTTTTTATGTGTTTATGACGGGTTTTTATCCCGGTTATGTGTTTATGTGCTTATATGTTGTGTATGTGCTCGGGTGCGTGTGTGTGGTGTTGTTTTTAGGTGTTTGAACTCATTGCAATCGGGTTAGAAGGAAGAAACACCCTAGTTGCATCAGGTGAGTTCTAGACCCCGTTTTACTTTTTTAAACTATCTTTGGGGCTGAAAATGTATTTAAACGATTTTCAAGCTTTTGTATGTTTACCCGTATGTAATGTGCATGATTGGATGTTGATTCTTGAATGCTCATAGGTTGTTCATGTTTAGAATAGCCACATTAAGCTTTGAACAGATGGGTTCGATGACTGGGTTTGAAAACATACTGGAAACATGTTGAACAGAAGGTCCATGCGCCTAGATAAGGCTCATATGCCTGAAATGCCTTAGAAAGATTTAAGTGTAATCCCTGCACCTAAACAGTAGCCCATGCACCTAAGATTACCTTAGAAATCTTTTAAGTATAGCCCATGTGCCTGAACAGTTGTCCATGCGCCTAGAAATGTTAGGCGGACGACTAAGTGTAGGGCCATGCGCCCCAATAGTGCCCATGCGCCCAAGTGGCTCGTGCGCCTAAGTGTCCATGCATCCGAATTATCCATGCTTCTAAGTGTTCATACGCACAAATAGTGCCCATGCGCCTGAATAGTTCATGCGCCTAAAGTGATAAATGATAAGTGTTGGTTGATGCGCCTACATAGTGATGAAAAGCCCGAACAGGGCTCATGCGCCCAAATAGTTCCCATGCGCCTAAGCACTTCGAAATTTTTACAGAATTTTCTAGGAGACTGTGCTTTAGGGTTTTGACCAAGGTTGACTAAGGGCTTATTAATGATGATGTTTCATGCATGATATGATTACTTATGATTGTTCCTTATTATTGTTATTGCTATTATTATTACTTATAGTATGTGACTTTACGTGGTATGTTATTATCGTAACGTAAAGTATATCGTAATAATAAAGTGAAAGAGCAATAAAGAAAAGAAGAGGAACATTAATGAAAATGTTAACAAGTCTTGCAAGCTTACAGGAGGTACACGACCATGTTGTCGTTAGCTCAACTGTGTTGCGGGTTAGCTACCCTATTATGCACATAGGGTCAATCAATTGAGATTGGCAGGACCTTTGTAGCGTGTCCTGGGTGATTGGGTTGGCCTTGTACACAGTACACAGAACCCTTTCGAGGGATATAGTTGACCCTTTCGAGGGATACAGTTGACCCTTTCGAGGGACATAGTTGACCCTTTCGAGGGATACAGTTGACCCTTTTGAGGGATATAGATGGCCCATCACCCGTTTTCCATCACGCATATAGTTGGGGTATTGCTCATTGGTCCATACAGAAAGTGAAACATAAAGATAAAAGTTTACAGACAAGGCATACAGTAAGGAGAACGATCAATACTTGTTCATATAGTTAATGTGTGCTCGCATATACAGTACAGAGTTGTATTTTACAGAAAAGAGTATTTTTATATACAACATATAGAAAGTATTTTATTACTTTAAAAACTAGACCTCTCTCAGCAACGCTAACTTTTATACATTTTCAGTTGGCAGGTAATTATTGCTGAGGATGGCACGAGGGTGAAGCTACTCGACAGGAAAAGACTGAGATGCATTCGTATTCTATGTTGCTGTTGTTTTGTAATGCGTTAAAACAATTCTTTTGTAAATCGTTAATGATGATGTATTGCTTAACAATAGTGTTTTAAATTAACGAATAGTTTTTGATAAATCATTTCCGCTGCTTAAGTTGTATAATTATAATGTATAGTGTTTTAATTGTTGTGATTGACCAACTGTGAGGTTTCGGGGAACGGGGACTTACAATAAGAATCACGACTCTTGGTAATGGGAGATCGAGCATGATCTCCCCTCTCATCCGGCAGCACCTAGGCTCCGGGCACACTTCTTAATCTCTCTACATAATGAAACTGGTATTTATAGGCGTCAGCCCATATCAGATGCGACTGGGCCATTCGTATGATTAGGCCATGCCTATGGTTCAATCGTATGACTGGACCATAGTTATGGTTCAGTCTTACGAATGGCCTAATTGCATCTCTTAGTCGCACGACTGGTCTTGTTGGACCAAAAGAACCAATGAGCCAGATCAGAAAAACCTTTAAGTCCCACAAGACATCACAACAACTGTTGAAGACTTGATCAGATGTTTGACAAAGTCTGAAGATCAACAGCTGAAGACTAAAGTACTGAAGACTTCAACTGCTGAAGACCAAGTCTGAAGATCAACAGCTGAAGACTAAAGTACTGAAGATCAACAGCTGAAGTACAAAGACTGGAGACATCAGCTGATGACAACAACTGAAGTTCAAGAAGTCCAAGTACTGAAGCCTTCAGAGTTTGTCACAACAGCTGAAGAAGCATTCTTCAGTGTTGTGATGGTTTCCATTCAGTAGTTTTATTATTTATTTCAGTATTTGTAAAACGACTGAAGAGCATGTTCTTCAGTCGTTGTTGTTTCAGTAGTTTCTTTTCAGTAGTTGTAGTGATAGTTAACACTTAGTATTTTTGTAAGAAGATGTCAGCTATCTGACATCTTCAACAGTTGTGTTAACTTTCAGTAGATATGAATAAATCTGTTAGATGTCACTATCAAGTGACATCAGCAGACGTCACATCTCCAATATAAGAGATGTTGACCTAATTGTAAGTGTGACATTTTGCCACCACGAAAGCATATGAATAAAATATTCTATTTGCAGAATTCTCTCTCTATATAACAGTTACTCTTACATTGATATCAATTGTGTTGTTGTGAATTGTCTAATTCATTGTTCGAATTCCGCTGCGATACTCTCTAATCAATCAAACTTAGATCACTGATCCTATCAAATGGTATCAGAGCAGGTTAATCATTGATTGATCTAACAATTGATCATTGAAACTGCTATTCGATATCTATGTTTGATTGAATTAGCATATTTGCAAGAATTGGTTATAGATAATTGAATCTCTGTTGCTTTCGTTATCTGCTTTGAGTTTTCTCTTGGTTCAATTTGGTTTGTTGTGTTTGTTCTAAATCTGTAAAACTTAACCGAATTTGGTTGAATCTGAGAATGACTACTCCTTCTAATGACCCTCACAATACCAGTTCCTCCGCCAAGCCTCCGATGCTGGTTAGGACTGAGTATAACATATGGCAACGAAGAATGCTTCATCACCAATCTGTTAATAGTTTAGGTTGTTGGACATCTGTGGTACATGGTCCACACAATCCTATGGTGAACAATCCGGAAACAAATCAAATGGTTCCAAAGAAGAAGGAACAATACTCAGATGAGGATCGGAAACTATTTGAGATTGATGCTAAAGTGCATGGTATTCTGGCCATGGCTCTGCCTAATGAAATCTATTCAGGGCTTATGCATCATGAAAGTGCTCATGATCTCTGGAATGCATTGAAGGAGCAATTCGGTGGAACTGATGAGGTCTTAGCAAACAACAGAGAAATCCTTGCCCGACAATATGAGACATTCTCTCATAGGAAGGGTGAGACAATGACTCAACAGTTTGAGCATTTTTCCTCTTTGATCTCTGAGCTGAATATGGTCAAACATGAATACACCAATAGCTAGATGAACACAGATTCCTCAGATCACTACCTGAGAGATGGGACACATACACCATTGTCCTACGCTCCGGTGCAAATCTAGATAGCCTATCTCTCACCCAACTCCATGGGAAACTGCTTACATTTGAAAGAGAGATAGAGCAGAAAAGGAAACTGGCATCATCAGGAAAGCTCACTGTTGGACCAAAAGAACCAATGAGCCAAGATCAGAAAACCTCTAAGTCCCACATGGTATCACAACAACTGCTGAAAGCTTCATCAGCAGTTTGACAAGTGCTGAAGACTTCAACAGCTGAAGATCAAGTGCTGAAGACTTCATCAGCTGAAGAACTAAAGTGCTAAAGTACAACAGCTGAAGAACACAAGTACTGAAGCTGAACAGCTGAAGAACGCAAGTACTGAAGCTGAACAGCTGAAGAACACAAGTGCTGAAGCTAAAAGACCAAAGTACTGAAGTACAACAGCTGAAGAGTTTACAAGTGCTGAAGATCAACAACTGATGTACAAAGTCTGAAGACAAAGACTGAAGACATCAGCTGATGATATCTACTGAAGTCATCAGCTGATGAAACATCTGAAGATCAAGTACTGAAGCCTCAGTAGTTTGTCACAACTGCTGAAGAGTACTTCTTCAGTAGTTGTGATATCAGTAGTTTTATATTCTAGTTTCAGTAGTTTTATATTTCAGTAGCTTTGTAAAACGACTGAAGAGCCTGTTCTTCAGTCGTTGTAGTTTCAGTAGTTTCTAATCAGTAGTTTTATATTCTGTACTTAACATCGATACTTGTATGTATTAAGAGCACATACGGTTATAGTGAGAGAATATATTTCTGATTCAAGGAATGTGATCGCTGATCTTACAAATGGTATCAGAGCAGGTTAATCATTGATCGATCTAATAATTGATCATTGAAACTGCTATTCAAGATCTAAGTTTGATTGAATTAGCTTTTGTTTTTGCAAGAAACGGTTATAGAGATTGAATTTTCTGTATCTCTGGTCATTCATCCTGAGATCTTTTCTTGGTTTTCATTGAGTTTGTTGTGGTCTGTGTAAAACTTTTAAAAGCTTGAATTAAATTGTTTTTGAACTGAAAATGACTACTCCCTCCAATGATTCTCACAATACTGGTTCTCAACCAAGCCACCAATGCTGGTTAGGAATGAGTATAACATATGGCAACGACGAATGCTCCATCACCTGTCTGTTAACAGCGCAGGTTGTTGGACATCAGTGGTACATGGTCCACACAAGCCTATGGTGAATAACCCGGAAACCAATCAAATGGTTCCGAAGAGGAGGGAGCAATACTCAGATGAGGATAAGAAGTTGCTTGAAATTGATGCAAAAGCCCATGGAATTCTGGCCATGGCACTGCCCAATGAAATCTATTCTGGGCTAATGCATCATGAAACTCCCCATGACCTCTGGAATGCCTTGAAAGAACAATTTGGAGGAACAGATGAGGTCTTGGCAAATAATAGAGAAATTCTTGCTCAACAATATGAGACATTCTCTCATAGAAAGGGTGAGACACTGACTCAACAATTTGAGCGGTTCTCTTGTTTGATCTCTGAATTAAAAATGGTCAAACTTGAGTACACTAATATTAGATGAATAACAGATTTCTCAGATCACTGCCTGAGAGATGGGACACATATACTATTGTCCTACGCTCCAGTGCAAGTTTGGACAAACTATCTCTCACCCAACTCCATGGGAAACTGCTCACGTTTGAGAGAGAGATAGAACAGAAGAGAAAGCTGTCTTCATCTGGAAAGCTCACTGAAGACTTTGTACCGGGCAACACTGCCTTGGTTGGTCATGAGTCAGAATATGCTTCATCTGAATGCTAGTATGATGAGCATATTAATTTCTCTTCAAACACTTCTGATTCTGCATTTGTGATTGTGGATGGTCAGTTTACTGGGTGTAATAATGACAATTTATGCTTCATTATGGATGATCTCAAGGGGATTGCTGATGACGACTTAGAAGAGATGGATATTTTGAGCCAAATGGCCTTGATAAATATCAGATCTCAGAAGTTCTACAAAAGAACTGGAAGAAAATTCCCAGGACTCTCTGGCAAAACCAAAGTTGGTTTTGACAAGAGCAAGTTGAGGTGACACAAATGCCAAAGGCTTGGACACTTTGCAAGAGAGTGTAGATCAACTGGATCTAACTCCACTGCACCCTTTGTGACTTTTCCTGGCAATAGTCAACAACACAGAGGGCAACATCCTGTCACTTCTAGTCATCATCCTCAACAACAATCTCCTGCATTTTGTTCCTCGGGGTCAAATGCCATATCCTTACCCTTGTTATTACATGCCACAGTCAATCAAGTTCAAGTTCCTATGGCACCACAACCTCATGCACTACCAGAACCTCAGCCATCCCAATCTCAATAACAAACTCAACCTCAACAACATAGCTTCTTCACCCCAGGAGTTGTTGACTGGAGCAGTTTACCAGATGACATGTCTGGTCATGAACAACTGTTCTCAGGTGCTGGTCAACATGGTGGTGACAGTCCTTTTGGGAATCTAGCTCTTATGGCATTGGAGTCTGCTGATACTTCATTTTCTAATGCCTCTACACCTCAGGTATCACAGGTATCCTCTGAGGCAAAAGCCAAATTATGTTCTGAAACATGCATAGTAGCATTTGCTTCCATTAGAGAAGAAAATGTAGCTTTAATTAATAAGAACACTGAGCTAGAACAAATTTTTTCCAAAAGAAACGCTGAGTTTGAGTCTATGCTTAAAGATAAAAATGATGAGATTTATAAACTGAAATGCCAAATAATTGATGATAAGGCTAGAGAAGAGGTACTTCTAGAGAAGTACAAAGATCTCAAAGAAACCCTTGCAGTTACCCAGGTAGAGTGTGATAGATGGGTACAATCATGCAAAGGTTTTGAAATGCTTCTTAGTAAGCAATCTGCTTCAATGTGAAGTTTGGCATTGGTTACAATCACACTGCTCCACCTACAGATTTTACTCCAAGAGCAGAGGTAGAATCTGATGGTGAGAGTGATAACCAATCCATCTCATCATGTGATCTACTTTCTGATACAGCACAATCAGAAGTAGCAGTCAGCATCAAGTCCTCTCTGAACCTATCAGCTGATGTTGATGGTTCAAATGCTAACACTCACATGATCAATGAGTTGATCAACTCAGGAGTAAATTCTGAAAGTCCTGAAAGGACTAGAGAGCAGGATTTAACACCTGAAGTTCAAACTCCAACTACTGTTAGTACTGAAAAGAAGATAACTATCAGTAGAAAGAGTTTGAAGACTACTAAAGAGGCAGTCAAGAAAGCAAACAATGCTTCCAAAGCATTGAAGAGCAAGTCTCCAGTTGCTTCACCCTCTTTAGTTGATGATCAACCTAAGATGAAGAAGAAACCATGTGAAGTATGTGGTTTGTTCAATCATCTTACAGATGATTGCTGGTACAAAAGAGGTTCCAAACTCAAACAAAAAGAAGAAATTAAAGAGAAAATGGTAAAAATGAAAAACTAGTTTGAGACCACATTTGTATCAGCAACATCAAATCCTGTAACCCTTAAGTCCTCAAAGAAATCCAAAAAGGAAGGGGTTAAACAGGTGACAGCTGAGAGTGCTCAGAAGAAGAAGGTGCAACATAGGAACTTATCAAACTCCACTGGCAATGTGTCTGATGAACTGAAACCTTTATCACAAAATCAGACAGAGCTGGTTATGATGGTCAACATCTGTTGGGTAGAGTTAACCAACTAGATGCTCCTATGTTGAAACCACAGAAAAGGAGGTCCAAGCCAAGGATTCCTCTTCTTCACCATCTTCTTCCTCTCAGGCTGTTGTTCCAAATAAACCTGTTAGTTTACCATCTATTGATGAGACCAGGCCCAAAACCAAAAAGGTTTGGGTCTCCAAAACTAACTGATTGTTTATTATTGCAGGGTTCTTCAACATGCCAAAGTAGCATCTGGTATGTTGACAGTGGGGGATCTATGCACATGACTGGGAACAGCTCTCTACTTCATGACTACTCTCAAGGAAAGAAGGGATTTGTTTCTTTTGGCAATGATGCTAGGGGTTACGTCATTGGAAATGGCTTTGTCTCCAATGGAGAAATCAAGTTTGATGATGTTAATCATGTGGAAAATCTCAAGTACATCTCTTGAGTGTCAGTCAAATGTGTGATAAAGGCCATGTTGCTCTTTTCACCAGTCAGAACTGTAGGATTCTGTCATCCAAAGTTCTGCATTTGATTGATAAGGTGTTGGATGATCACACTCTCCTGAAAGCCAACAGGACAGGAAGAGTGTATGCCTTAGATCTTTCCAAGAAAATAGATCTAAGAGGCAATCCTTGCCTATTTTCCAAAGCCTCTTCTCAAGAATCTAAACTGTGGCACAGAAGGCTTGGTCATGTTAATCTCAAAAACATGAATCAGCTTACCCACAATAGTTTAGTCAGAGGCTTACCATAAAGGAGTTCCACTGTGATGAAACCTGCACTGCTTGTTTAAAAGGAAAATAGCACAAAGTCTCATTTCTCCTATTGAAGTGCCTAAGTCCACTGCCTGCTTGCAATTACTGCATATGGATCTATTTGGTCCTGTGAGAGTAATGAGCATGGCAAAGAAGAAATACTGTCTGGTAATTGTGGATGATTACTCCAGATTTGTATGGACTTTCTTCCTACATTCAAAGGATGAGGTTGCTCAGAAGATTATTCACTTTGTGTTGTATATTGAGAAGCAGTATTCCCTTCCAGTCAAGTGTATTAGGAGTGACAATGGAACTGAATTCAGAAATCATACACTTGATGACTTCTATCTTTCAAAGGGAATCAAAAGGCAGTTTAGCATCCCAAGGACTCCAGAACAAAATGGAGTAGTGGAGAGAAAGAACAGGACCCTCATTGAAGCTGCAAGGTCCATGCTGGCTGACTCTGGTTTGCCACTGACCTTTTGGGCTGAAGCTGTCAACACGGCTTGCTATGTGCAAAATAGAGTTTTAGTAAATCAGAGGTTGATGAAGACTCCATATGAAGTCCTCCATCATTGGCTCCTCTGATTTCATTTTTCAAAGCATTTGGGTGTCCCTGTTTTATTCTCAACACAAAGGATCAACTCCATAAATTTGATCCTAAGGTGGATGCAGGGTATTTTGTTGGTTATTCATCTACTTGCAAGGCATACAGAGTCTTCAACTGCAGAACAAAGATGGTTGAAGAAACTCTACATGTTAAGTTCAATGAATCTCCAAAGGACAAGATTCCACAAAGCCCTGTGGAGTTATTTGATTTGGACATACTGCAATATGTTCCTTATCAAACTCCTGCTGTTGCTCCTGTCAACAGTTCACCACCTGGTGGTACTGCTGGTGCTGATGATGATGATGATTGCCGTACTCACCTCTTCAGGTTTAGTGATCAACTGCCTGATTCAGCTAGACCTGATGTTCCTGTAGCTCCAGTAGCACCATCCACAACAAATGCTGATGAAATCTCTTCGAATTCAACTTCCTTTGAATTACCATCCACTGATTGGTTTCAAGGAAATGATTCACCATCACCATCTGTTACTGCTGAGCCTGCTACAAACACTTGCACAGATCTCATTGTGTATCAAGATCTGAAGAATCACCCTATGTCTCAAATCATTGGTGATATCACTGCTGGTGTATCAACAAGAAGTCAATTGTCAAATTTCTGCTTCTATGCTCTCTTCATCAGTCAGCAAGAGCCAAAGAATTATCACATTGCTTTAAAAGACAATGGATGGGTTGATGCCATGCAGCTTGAGCTTCTTCAGTTCAAGAAACAGCAAGTGTGGGAACTGGTTCCTCTACCTCCAGGTAAGTGTGCAATAGGCACTAAATGGGTGTTTAGGAACAAAACTGATGAAATGGGCTTATTGTTAAGAACAAAGCCAGACTGGTTGTTCAGGGGTTTGCACAAGAAGAAGGTATTGATTATGATGAAACCTTTGCCCCTGTAGCCAGACTGGAAGCAATTCGATTGTTTTTAGCTATGCTGCTTATCAAAACCTTAAGTTTTTCAAATGGATGTCAAAAGTGCATTTTTGTATGGAAAATTAAAGAAGAGGTTTATGTATGTCAACCTCCAGGCTTTGAGTACAATAAACATCCTAATTGGGTGTATAAGCTTGATAAGGCTCTTTATGGGTTAAAACAAGCTCCTAGAGCCTGGTATGAGATATTATCAACTTTCTTCTGGAAATAATTTCACTAGAGGCTCCATAGATAAGACTTTATTCATTAAGAAAGCTGGGCAGCATAATCTACTTGTTCAAATTTATGTATGATATCATTTTGCATCCTCTGATCCAAAGTTGTGTGATGCCTTTACAAAGCTGATGCAACAGAAGTTTGAAATGAGTGCCATGGGAGAGTTACAGTTCTTTCTGGGGTTGCAAATCAAACAAAAGGCTGATGGAATTTTCATTCATCAGTCCAAATACACAAAAGATCTTTTGCAAAAGTTTGATTTACAAAACTGTAAGCCTTGTTCTACCCCCATGTGCAGCACCACACAACTGGATACAGATCAGAAAGGTAAAGTGGTGATGAAAACTTTACAGATGTATGATTGGGTCCTTGATGTATTTAACAGCTTCTAGACCAGATATTATGTTTGCTACATGTGTTTGTGCTAGATTTCACGCTGCACCTAAAGAGTCATCTGATTGCAGTGAAGAGGATCTTTAGATATCTGCAAGGCACTCCATCTCTAGGTTTATGGTATTCTACTGGACATTCTGGTAAATTAGTTGCTTTTTCTGACAGTGACTATGCAGGGTGTAAGTTGACCAGGAAATCAACTTCTGGTGGATGTCAATTCCTAGGCAACTGCTTGATTTCTGGCAGAGCAAGAAACAGACCTCAGTTGCTACATCAACTGCTGAAGCAGAGTACATTGCTGCTGCAAGTTGCACCTCTCAGGTACTCTGGCTTCAGAACCAACTTCTGGATTATGGCATTACAGAGATAAGACTCCATTGTTAATGGATAGTGCTTCAGCGCTGTGTATTGTCAAAAATCCAGTCCAACACTCTAGGACCAAACATATAGAGATCAGACATCATTTTATAAGGGATTGTTTGAAAAAGGTCTGATTGATCCTAAGTTTGTGCCTAGTGCTGATGAGCTTGCAGACATTTTTTACTAAGCCTTTGGATAGTTCAACTTTCCCAAACCTGGTGTTAAGGCTTGGTATGCTGCAGCTAGAATAAGTGACAACTACTGATGATCTTAGTAATAAGTACTGATGATCATTGGTAACCATATCACATATAAGTACTGATGAGTTCCTTTCCCTTTAGTAGTTTTTATAACTACTGATGGCTAAATGCCTCATAAGTACTGAAGTACTTTATTTGTTCCAAACTACTGATGTAGTTAAAACTACTGATGTAGTTACAACTACTGAAATCAGTACAAACAGATAAGTACTGATGTCCTATGAAACAACTGAAATCAGCCAAAAAGGCTGATGAATGTGTTGAGGACAGTATGAAACAGCTGAAAAGCTAAGAATTGACGAAACAGCTGAAGAGAAATTTCTCTTCAGTCGTTTGTACAACTGCTGTTTCATTCAAAACAACTGAAGCAATACCATGTCTTCAGTAGTTTTATAACTACTGATGACTAATACCAAGTCTTCAGTTGTTTACAACAGCTGATGACAAAACCACTGTCTTTAGTAGTTTCATAACTACTGATGACAAACACCATGTCCTCAGTTGTTTCATCATCTGAAGTCAAAACCACGGTCTTCAGTAGTTTTCTAACTTCTGATGCCTAACACCACGACTTCAGCTGTTTCAACGTCTGAAAGGATCATACCATGTCAACAGTCGTTCAAAACTACTGATGACTAACACCACATCCTTCAGTCGTTTTCTTACCCGCACCCTATAAATACCCTGACCTAATCCTTCAATGCTTCATCTTCTTCAAACCTAACGTTCCTCTCCAAACTTCTCTCTTCTCAATGGCGTCCATGCAAATTAAACCGCGACACAACTGTGTTGCCTACCTTACTAAATCGCCTGTCTGGGCTAAGTTCGATACTGCTATCGATCTTGTGGTTCAGTCCCAATACAAAACGGCATTTCTTCTGAATCCCATACTACATGCCGAATCCCTCCAACAATTTTGGATGAACGTTACTATTACCACTGGGGAGAACAACACACCATCTCTCCAGTCGGTTGTCAACAACAAAGAAGTGGTCATCACTCCTGCATTAATCCGCCAAATTCTTCATCTGGATGATGCTAGTTCTCCTGCTGGATATCCGAAGGGCACCACAGATCTATCCTTTGCCCAACATGGATATCAAGGCAATCTAAGTGCCTCCACTATCATGAAGAAACACTTCCATGACGCTGAACGCCTAATTTTTCACATGGTGAATGTATGTTTGGCTCCTAAGACTTCGTCTTGGGATCAAATGTCGACAAAATGGTAGCAGGTAATGTATTCTATTCTTGAGCAACAACCGCTAAACTTTTCAGAAATAATATTTTCGGAGCTCAAGGATATGGCTCAAAAACTAACTGCCAACCGTTGGATACTATATCCACGGTTCATAATGGCCATCATTACAAACCAGCTCAATGCTGAGGGACTTGTTGGCTGGGATTCCCTGCTACGGCTGTTCTGCTGGAAGTATACTCCGGCACAACTCTGACCAGACACTCAAAATGGCTGCCAAGCTGCGAAAACCCACGCAGCTGGAACCCACAGCCACCACCTCCAAATCAAAAGTCCCCACTAAACCCACCAAAAAGAAACCCAAAACGGCTACTCAGGGAATTGAGTCCCCTGAGGATGCCCCTGCACCACAAACGCAGGATATATCCACTAGTCCAAACCCCCTAGTGGATACAATGACTCTTCCAGCCATAGCCGCTCAGGCTTCCTCTCAACAGGAGCCTACAGCAACCACACAAGGGGTACCTACATATCTGGGATCTTCCTCACTTGAGGAGATTGCCATTGAAAAGCACCAACCTCCCCAGGTGCACACTGGTTCTATCCCTTCACCCCAAACAACCGCCCCTCACAGCCCAACTTTAATAGTTGCACAAGTGCTGACTCAACTGCACTCCTCACCCCCTCCCCAGAAACCACTTACTACTGGGAACACCTCTACAATTGAGGGGGAGGAACACAGTGCACTTGAGAACCCATAGCACAGGGGTTTACCACTTCTATCTCCTGGTGTAGATAAGGAGCTTAGAATATCTAGTGAGGCCGCCACCTCTTCTGCATGAGCACATGATCAGAATGAGGCTGGTAACATTGCTAAGACCTCACTAGAGGCAACAGCTGATGATGGACATTGTCCTGAGGCTAGAAGTCCCCAGTACCAAGCAAAAGGGGCACATGCAACAACTGGTCTACACCCAGTGCATGTCAATCCTGCTCCAAGCAGGAGGTCAGATGATTCAGCTTCGGCTGATGATGACCTGGGCTTTTTCTATGATGTTCTTGCCCAGAACACAATCCTTGAAGAGAAAGTCAGTAGGCTTCAAAACCTCCTTGACCAACTCTCACAAGGAGAAAGACCATCTGCCTCCACCAACCCAAAGATGGCACCTTCAGTTGAAGGTTCCCCAAACACTGAGCCACTCCAAACTCAACCACCTGCCTCTGCTTCAGGCCCTATTTCTCAGGAACAGAACGCTCCTGAGCAAATAGGTGTTGTACTTCAAAATTCCCTCTCTCTCATCACACCCATAATCACTGATATTGTGACTAAAGCCATTGATGAGAGGCTTTCCTCAACTTTACAACCCTTGATTGATGCTGCTGTGCAAAAGACACTTTCTGTGGTACAAACCCCTTCCTCCAATGCATCCAAAAAGGGGGAGAGTACTGTAGTGAAAGAAAAGAAGAGGAAAAGAACAGCGGAAAAGAAGGTAGCGAAGCAAGCCCAAGAGGAGGAGAAAGAAAAGCAACCACTGCTCACTTACAAGCGAAAGAAAAGTGCTGAGGATCAACCCACTGAAGACAAATCCTTGGAAGAGCTGGTAAAAGAAGCTGACACTACACACAGCCGATCCATGGATAAAATAATTGAATAACTCTTCAGGCAAGGGTTTGATACAGCCACATTGGATAGTGAGATAAGAAGGTTGGAAGTCCAAGAAATTCAAACCCGATGGGCTGGGTATGATGCTCTTGAAAAAGAGAGATTGGAGATCATGGTCCGCTTCATGCAAATACTTAGGAAGATCTTTAATGGAGATTCGTGCGTGGACCAGGGACAGTATTCTGGCTATAGCCACCAGAATCTGTCTGTCTGAGCAATTCCACAAGGGGATCATTGTTGAAGCCCTTGATGAGGTTGGGGCTGGTAAAAGGTTAGAAATGGCAAAACTTACAAAGGCGAAACTTACTACAAAGATGCTGGATCAACCTTCCCTTCCACCCACTCAAACACTGCCTACCCCTCAAATCTCCAAACCAATCTCTAAGCCAAAGTCCAAACATCCTCATTCTTCAAAACCAATCCCTTACCAACCAACCATCATCTAGTGATGCACCTAGAAGGAGGAGAAGGGTGCTGAGGATGGAAGAAGAAGAAGAAGAAGAGGATGAAGATGATAGTCTGCCACTCTCTGCTGTTCTAAAGCTACCAAAACCAGAAGTCAACCCATGATCACACCTGACTCTCAAAGGGAAATGGTCAGAGTCAAGATAGAAGATAAAGAACAGCAGAAACAGCACGATGAGCAACTATTGAAGATGGTTGACAAGGAATTTCCTCAGTCATCATCTATTCAAGCCATGAAAGGGCATGCTCAGAGGCTGTACACTCTCAGGCACACTTTTCAGTATCAGAAGGAGAGAGTGAGAGTATGGCCAGACCCTAGGGTGAGTTCTAGAATCCATAAAAGAACTATTCCACACAGATACAATGGCCAGGTTAGAAAAACAATAGAATCTACCATCATGTTGGCCATTGTAGTCACACCCTGGGAAATAATTGATGAATTCAAGAAAGCCCATCAAGCAAAGATGACCCCTCAAGCTTACTAGAAAACTAGATGATTAAAAAGGGGTTGTTATATAAAAAGCTTGAAGACATCCAGAAGAATGAGCTCCAGTTACTCCTTGAAGGCACCCATCCTGATGAATTTGTCTATAGGGAGGTAACTACAGTGGAGCTGAAAATGGCAGGACCATGAAGTACTTATCTGAGTACTATGGTCCAGAGTTCTTCTTCGAAGGAGGAGTAGAAGAACTCTCTCAGGAGGAACAAGTTGTTCTCCTTGAGGCCTATGTTCGAGAGTCATACAGACTCATTATGGGGAAGTAAATCTCATGAATGGGATAACAACTCTGTGTCCAGTTCCGCAAAACAGAGTTCCCATTCATACCCTGCCAAACAAATATCTGAGATTTCTTCCCAGGCCGGAGCTTACATGGGTCATCTTCTCTACTGATCAAGAAGGAAAAAGACCAACATTTTGCCAACAATAAGTGGGATAATAAATAATTTAGAGGTTTTGGCTACATTGGTTCAGGGGGAGTTTGTTGGACCAAAAAAACCAATGAGCCAAGATCAGAAAACCTCTAAGTCCCACATGGTATCACAACAACTGCTGAAAGCTTCATCAGCAGTTTGACAAGTGCTAAAGACTTCAACAGCTGAAGATCAAGTGCTGAAGACTTCATCAGCTGAAGAACTAAAGTGCTGAAGTACAACAGCTGAAGAACACAAGTACTGAAGCTGAACAGCTGAAGAACGCAAGTACTGAAGCTGAACAGCTGAAGAACACAAGTGCTGAAGCTGAAAGACCAAAGTACTGAAGTACAACAGCTGAAGAGTTTACAAGTGCTGAAGATCAACAACTGATGTACAAAGTCTGAAGACAAAGACTGAAGACATCAGCTGATGATATCTACTGAAGTCATCAGCTGATGAAACATCTGAAGGTCAAAGTCTGAAGATCAAGTACTGAAGCCTCAGTAGTTTGTCACAACTGCTGAAGAGTACTTCTTCAGTAGTTGTGATATCAGTAGTTTTATATTTCTAGTTTCAGTAGTTTTATATTCAGTAGCTTTGTAAAACGACTGAAGAGCCTGTTCTTCAGTCGTTGTAGTTTCAGTAGTTTCTAATCAGTAGTTTTATATTCTGTACTTAACACTCTGATATGTTCTCAGTAGTTGTGAACATTTCAGTAGTTTGTTAAGATTTAGTTATTTTTGTAATAGATCTGCCAGTTGTCACTTTCCATGATAACAGCAGTGATTGTTGGACTCTATATAAGGAGTAACAACCTACTGTAATAAAGTGAATGATTTGATCAGAAATATTCCATATCTATAAACATCCTTGAATCAGAAATATATCCTCTCACTATAACCGTATGTGCTCTTAATGCATACAAGTATCGATTTCTTGCTACAATTTGTCTCATTCCTGTTCTTATTCCGCTGCTTTGAACTCTAATACATCAAACTTGTGATCGCTGATCTTACACTCACTGATGACTTTGTACCAGGGAACACTGCCTTGGTTGGTCATGAGTCAGAATATGCTGCATCTGAAAGTAATTATGATGAGCATATTGATTTCTCTTCAAACAGTCCTAATCATGCATTTGTTGGTGTTGATAGTTAGTCTAGTTGTAATAGTGACAACTTGTGCTTCATCATGGATGATCTGAAGGGTATTGCTGATGATGACTTAGAAGAGATGGATATTCTAAGCCAAATGGCCTTGATTAATATCAGGTCTCAAAAAGTCTACAAGGGAACTGGTAGGAAATTCCCTGGACTCTCTGGCAAAACCAAAGTTGGTTTTGACAAGAGTAAGTTGAGGTGTCACAAATGCCACAGGCTTGGGCACTTTGCAAGAGAGTGTAGATCATCTTGATCTAACTCCTCTGCACCCTGTGTGACTTTCCAAGTAATATTCAACAAAACAGAGGGCAACATCCTGCTAGTTCGGGTCATCACTCACAACCTATATCTCCTGCATATTTTGTCCCTCAGGGTACAATGTCATATCCTTATCCCTGCTATTACATGCCTCAGCCAAATCCAGTTCAAGCTCCTATTGCACAACAACCACAAGCATTACCTGAGCCTCTACCATCTCAATCATCTCAATCATAACCTCATCACAGCTTCTTCACCCCTAGCATTGTTGACTGGAGCAGTTTACCAGATGATCTCTCTGGTAATGAGCATTTATTTGCTGGTGATGGTCAACATGGTGGTGAACATCCTTTGGGGAATCTAGCTCTCATGGCCCTGGAATCTACTGAGAGTTCATGCTCCAATGCATCTTCTTCACAGGTAACCCATGTATCCTCTAAGGCTAAGGCCAAGCTTTGTTCTGAATCTTGCATAGATGCATTTATCTCTATTAGAGAGGCAAATGTAGCTTTAATAAATCAAAATTTAGAACTTGGGCAAAACCTTTCCAAAAGAAAAGTTAAATATGAGTCTGTTATTAAGGATAAAGATGATGAGATTTATAAGCTTAAATGCCAATTAAATGATGAAAAGGCTAAGCTAGAGGTCATTCTTGAGAACCATAGAGAACTCAAAGAAAAACTTGCAGTTACCCAAGTTGAGTGTGACCGCTGGGTGTCATCCTGCAAAGGATTTGAAATGCTGCTCAGCAAGCAATCTGCTTCGAATGTGAACTTTGGAATTGGTTACAACCACGTTGCACCACCAACAGATTTTACTCCAAAACCAATAGTAAAATCTAAAGGTGAAAGCAATTTCCAAACCACATCATCATGTGCATCATCCTCAAGTACTTTCCTAAAATCACAAGATGAAATCAGTGTTGATACCTCAGCAAATCAATTGGCTGATGGGTTAATTACTGATATGCACATGAAGCTGAGTACTTCAGATGTTGTCCCTCAAAGTACTTCAAGTACTGAAGGGCAAGTTACAACAACTGAAAAGCATTTCAAATCAGGTGAAATAAAAGAATTAACAACTGCTGATAAAGAACAGCTGAAGAACAAGTCTTCAGTTGTTACAGATCCTTCAATACGAAACAAAAGTACTGAAATGAGGAAAGTACTGAAGAGCACACCTTCAGTAGTTTCCACATCAGCAGTTGATCAATCCAAGATGAAGAATAAGCCATGTGAAATATGTGGTAAATTCAATCATCTTTCTGATGAATGTTGGTACAAAAAGGGTTCCAAATTCAACAGAGATAAGCTCATTAAAATCCAGATGGATGAAATGAAAACTGAGTTTGAGACAAAGTTTGAACCACAATCATCCCATTGTGATAAACCCAAGACTTTAACAAAATTCAAAAAGAAGGGTAGGGTTCATCATAAAACAGCTGATAGTGCTCCTAATGAAAACATCAGACTAAGTCAGTGAATTTTAAGGAGGAAATGGTGGGTCACAGGAACTCATCAAACACAAGTACTGATATGTCACAAGAGCTGAAAGCTTTGGCTACAAATCAGACACAACTTGTTATGATGGTTCAGCATTTGTTGGGGTGAGTTAACCAACTAGATGCACCTGTGATCAAACCACTGAAAAGGCATTCCAAGCCCAAATCCAAGGAATCCATTTTAGTACCCTCTCCTTCTTCATCAGCTGTTAATCATAACAAACAAGTTATGGTTACATCTGTTGATGAAAACAGACCCAAAACCAAAAAGGTTTGGGTCTCTAAACCTAACTAGTTACTTTTGATGAATGCAGGGTTCTTCAACATGCCAAAGGAGCATCTGGTATGTGGACAGTGGAGGATCTATGCATATGACTGGGAGCAGTTCTCTTCTTAATAACTACTCTCAAGGAAAGAAGGGATTTGTTTCATTTGGAAATGATGCCAAGGATTACATCATTGGGAAAGGATTTGTGTCTAATGGACAAATCCGGTTTGATGATGTTAACCATGTGGAGAATCTCAAGTATAATCTGTTGAGTCTCAGTCAGATGTGTGATAAAGGGCATGTTGCACTTTTCACAAGCCAGAACTACAGGATTCTGTCTTCCTAAGTTTTGAGGCTGATTGCCAAGGTATTGGATGAACATACTCTCCTGAAGGCCAACAGGATTGGAAGAGTATATGCCTTGGATTTGTCAAAGAAGATTGATTTGAAGGGTCATCCATGCCTGTTCTCCAAAGCCTCTCCTGAGGAATCTAAACTGTGGCATAGAAGGCTGGGTCATTTTAATCTCAAAAACATGAATCAACTGATCCACAATAGTTTAGTGAGAGGTCTACCAATAAAGGAGTTCCACTGTGATGAAACCTGCACTTCTTGTTTAAAAGGAAAACATCACAAAGTCTCATTCCCTCCTATTGAAGAACCTAAGTCCACTGCCTGTTTGCAGTTACTGCACATGGATCTATTGGTCCTGTGAGAGTCATGAGCATGGCGAAGAAGAAATATTGTCTGGTAATTGTGGATGATTACTCCAGATTTGTATGGACTTTCTTTCTGCATTCAAAGGATGAGGTTGCTCAAAAGATTACAAACTTTGTGTTGTATGTTGAGAAGCAGTATTCCCTATCAGTCAAGTGTATAAGGAGTGACAATGGAACAGAATTTAGAAACCATACACTTGATGATTTTTATCTCTCAAAGGGAATCAACAGGCAGTTTAGCATCCCAAGGACCCCATAACAAAATGGAGTAATGGAGAGAAAGAACAAGACCTTAATTGAAGCTACAAAGTCTATGTTGGCTGACTCTGGTTTGCCATTGACCTTTTGGGCTGAAGCTGTCAATACAGCTTGCTATGTGCAAAATAGAGTGCTAGTAAATCAGCAGTTGATGAAGACTCCATATGAAGTTCTACATCATTTGGCTCCTTTGATTTCATTTTTCAGAGCCTTTGGGTGTCCTTGTTTCATTCTCAACACAAAGGATCAACTCCACAAATTTGATCCTAAGGTGGATGCAGGGTATTTTGTTGATTATTCATCTACTTGCAAGGCATACAGAGTCTTCAACTGCAGAACAAAGATAGTTGAAGAGACTCTGCATGTGAAGTTTAATGAATCTCCAAAGGACAAGATTCCACAAAACCCTGTGGAGTTATTTGATTTGGACATACTACAATATGTTCCTTATCAACCTCCAGCTGTTGCAGATCATGTGGATAAATCATCTTCTGCAGCATGTCTTCCACCTGGTGGTACTGAGGATGATGATGATATCAGTACTCACCTTTTCAAGTTTATTGACCAACTACCTGTGTCTACTAAACTTGATGTTCCTGTAGCTTCAGTAGCTTCAGTAGCTCAATCCACAACAAATGCTGATGAGATTTCTGATTCCTCTATATCATTTGACTTGCCATCTAATACTTGGTTTCAAGAATCTGGATCAACATCTGCTGCTGCTGAACCTGCTACAAACACTTGTACTGATCTCATAGTGTACCAAGAGCTGAAGAATCACCCCATGTCTCAAATCATTGGTGATATCAATGCTGGTGTCTCACCCAGAAGTCAATTGTCTAACTTCTGCTTCTATGCTCTCTTCATCAGTCAGCTAGAGCCAAAGAACTATCATGTTGCTTTGAGAGACAATGGATGGGTTGAAGCCATGCAGCTTGAGCTACTTCAGTTCAAAAGACAGCAAGTGTGGGAACTGGTTCCTCTACCCCCAGGTAAGTGTGCAATACGCACTAAATGGGTGTTTAGCAGTAAAACTAATGAAAATGGGCTTATTGTCAAGAACAAGGCTAGACTGGTTGTACAAGGTTTTCTCAAGAAGAAGGTATTGATTATGATGAAACCTTTGCCCCTGTAGCCAGACTAGAGGCAATTAGATTGTTCTTAGCCTATGCTGCATTCCACAATCTTAAAGTTTTTCAAATGGATGTCAAAAGTGCATTTTTATATGGTAAAATAAAAGAAGAGGTTTATGTGTGTCAACCACCAGGTTTTGAGGATAATAAACATCCTGATTGGGTGTATAAACTTGATAAGGCTCTTTATGGGTTGAAGCAAGCTCCTAGAGCCTGGTATGAAACACTTTCCAATTTTCTTCTTAAAAATAATTTCACTAGAGGCTCCATAGATAAAACTTTGTTTATTAAGAAGGTGGATCAACATAAGCTACTTGTTCAAATTTATGTTGATGATATTATTTTTGCATCCTCTGATCCCCAGTTGTGTGATGATTTTACATGTTTAATGAAACAATAGTTTGAAATGAGTGCAATGGGAGAATTACAGTTATTTCTAGGCTTGCAAATCAAACAAAAGGCTGATGGAACCTTTATTCATCAGTCAAAATATACAAAAGATCTTTTGCATAAGTTTGATTTACAAAATTGTAAGCCATGTTCTACTCCCATGTGCAACACCACACAACTGGATGCAGATCAGAAAGCTAAAGCTGTCGATGAAACACTTTACTGATGTATGATTGGGTCCTTTATGTACTTAACAGCTTCTAGACCAGATATCATATTTGCAACTTGTGTTTGTGCTAGATTTCAGGCTGCTCCTAAAGAGTCTCATTTGATTGCAGTCAAGAGGATCTTTAGATATCTGCAAGGTACACAATCTCTAGGTTTATGGTATTCCACTGGACACTCTTACAAATTAGTTGCTTTTTCTGATAGTGACTATGCAGGGTGTAAGTTAACTAGAAAGTCAACTTCTGGTGGATGTCAATTCCTAGGCAACTATTTGATTTCTTGGCAGAGTAAGTGTTGGACCAAAAGAACCAACGAGCCGGATCAGAAAAACCTTTAAGTCCCACAGACGTCACAACAAGTACTGAAGACCACAACTGCTGAAGACAAAGTCTGAAGACAAGTGCTGAAGACAAAGTCTGAGGACACAACTGCTGAAGACAAAGTCTGAAGACACAAGTGCTGAAGACAAAGTCTGAAGACACAAGTGCTCAAGACAAAGTCTGAAGACACAAGTGCTGAAGACCAAAGTATCAGACGTTGTCACAACAGCTGAAGAGGTCTTCTTCAGTAGTTGTGACGGTTTACCTTTCAGTAGTTTTATGTTTTATCTTTTCAGTAGTTTGACACAACAGCTGAAGAATACTTCTTCAGTTGTTGTGCTCATCAGTAGTTTTATATTTATCAGTAGTTTTGTAAAACGACTGAAGAGCTTGTTCTTCAATCGTTGTAGTTTCAGTAGTTTCTTATCAGTAGTTTCTTATTTTGTACTTAACACTCTGATATGTTCTCAGTAGTTGTGAACATTTCAATAGTTTGTTAAGAGTTAGTTATTTTTGTAATAGATCTGCCAGTTGTCACTTTCCCGTGATAACAGCAGCGATTGCACTCTATATAAGGAGTGTCAACCTATTGTAATAAATGAATGATTTGATCAGAAATATTCAATATTATTAAAACATTCCTTGTTACAGAAATATATTCTCTCGTTATAACCGTATTTGTTCTTAATGCATACAAGTATCAAATTCTTGCTACAATTTGTCTAATTCTTGTTCTTATTCCGCTGCGTTACGCTATATTACATCAAACTTGTGATCACTGATCTTGACAAATGGTATCAGAGCAGGTTAATCATTGATCGATCTAATAATTGATCATTGAAACTGCTATTCAAGATCTAAGTTTGATTGAATTAGCATTTTTGTGTTTTGCAAGAAACGTTATAGAGATTGAGTTTTCTGTGTTTTCTGGTCATTCATCCTGAGATTTTCTTTTTGGTTTTCATTGAGTCTGTTGTGGTCTTTACAAAAACGTTTAAAAGCTTGAATTAAATTGTATTTGGGCTCAAAATGACTACTCCTTCCAATGATCCTCACAATACTGGTTCCTCAACCAAGCCTCCAATGCTGGTTAGGAATGAGTATAACATATGGCAACGACGAATGCTCCATCACCTGTCTGTTAACAGAGCAGGTTGTTGGAATCAGTGGTACATGGTCCATACAAGCCTATGGTGAATAACCCAGAAACCAATCAAATGGTTCCGAAGAGGAGGTAGCAATACTCAGATGAGGATAAGAAGTTGTTTGAGATTGATGCAAAAGCCCATGGAATTCTAGCCATGGCACTGCCTAATGAAATCTATTCTGGGCTAATGCATCATGAAACTGCCCATGACCTTTGGAATGCCTTGAAAAAACAATTTGGAGGAACAGATGAGGTCTTGGCAAATAATAGAGAAATTCTTGCCCAAAAATATGAGACATTCTCTCATAGGAAGGGGTGAGACACTGACTCAACAGTTCGAGCGGTTTCTCTTGTTTGATCTCTGAATTAAAAATGGTCAAACATGAGTACACCAATAGCCAGATGAATAACAGATTTCTCAGAACACTGCCTGAGAAATGGGACACATATACTATTGTCCTACGCTCCAGTGCAAATTTGGACAAACTATCTCTCACCCAACTCCATGGGAAATTGCTCACATTTGAGAGAGAGATAGAACAGACGAAAACTGTCTTCATCTGGAAAGCTCACTGAAGACTTTATACCAGGCAACACTGCCTTGGTTGGTCATGAGTTAGAATATGCTTCATCTGAATGCCAGTATGATGAGCATATTGATTTCTCTTCAACACTTCTGATTCTACATTTGTGAGTGTTGATAGTCAGTTCACTGGATGTAATAATGACAATCTATGCTTCATCATGGATGATCAAGGGGATTGCTGATGATGACTTAGAAGAGATGGATATTTTGAGCCAAATGGCCTTGATAAATATCAGATCTCAGAAGTTCTACAAAAGAACTGGAAGAAAGTTCCCAGGACTCTCTGGCAAAAACAAAGGTGGTTTTGACAAGAGTAAGTTGAAGTGTCACAAATGCCATAGGCTTGGACACTTTGCTAGAGAATGTAGATCATCTGGATCTAATTCCTCTGCACCTTTTGTGACTTTCCCTGGCAATAGTCAACAACACAGAGGGCAACATCCTGTCATTCTAGTCATCATTCTCAACCACAATCTCCTGCATATTTGTTCCTCAGGTCAAATGCCATATCTTACCCTTGTTATTACATGCCACAGTCAAATCAAGTTCAAGTTCCTATAGTACCACAACCTCATGCACTACCAGAATCTCAACCATCTCAATCTCATCAACCTCCTCAACCTCAACAACACAGCTTCTTCACCCTGGAGGTGTTGACTGTAGCAGTTTACCGGATGACTGTCTGGTCATGAACAACTGTTCACAGGTGCTGGTCAACATGGTGGTGACAGTCCTTTGGGAATCTGGCTCTCATGGCCCTGGAGTCTACTGAGGGTTCTGCTCAAATGCATCATCTTCACAAGTAACTCAGGTATCTTCAGAGGCTAAAGCCAAGTTATGTTCTGAATCATGCATTGCTGCCTTTGTCTCCATTAAGAGAGGCAAATGTAGCATTAATAAATCAAAAACTTGAGTTTGAGAAAACCATTTCCAAAAGAGAAGCTAAGTTGAGTTTGCTCTTAATAGTAAAAAAGATGAGATTTATAAGCTTAAATGCCAATAAATGATGAAAAGCTAAGCTAGAGGTTATTCTGGATGACCAGAGAAGTCTTAAAGAAACCCTTGCAGTCACCCAGGTAGAGTGTGATCGATGGGTACAATAATGCAAAGGTTTTGAAATGCTTCTTAGTAAGCAATCTGCTTCAATGTGAGTTTGTATTGGTTACAATCACACTGCTCCTCCAATAGATTTTGCTTCAACAGCAGAAGTGAAATCTGAAGGAGAAAGCAATAACCAATCTACCTCATGTGTGATTTACTTTTTGATAGGCATCATCAAAAGTTGAAGTCAGCACTAAGCCCTCTCAGAACCCATCAGCTGATGTTGATGGTTCTACTGCTGACATTCACATGATAAAAGAGATGATCAACTCAGGAGTTATTTCTGAAAGTCCTGAAAGGACTGGAGAGCAAAATCTCACACCTGAAGTTCAAACTCCAACTACTGTCAGCACTGAAGAGAAGAAAACTGTCAGTAGAAAGAGTTTGAAGACTACTAAGAGGAAGTCAAGAAAGCAAATAATGCTTCCAAAGTACTGAAGAGCAAGTCTTCAGTAGTTTCATCCTCTTTAGTTGATGATCATCATAAGATGAAGAAGAAACCATGTGAAGTATGTGGTTTGTTCAATCATCTTACAGATGATTGTTGGTACAAAAGGGGATCCAAACTCAAACATAAAGAAGAAATTCAAGAGAAAATGGTTAAAATGAAAACTGAGTTTGGAGCCACATTTGTACCAGCAACATCAAATCCTGTAACCCTCAAGTCCAAACAGAAATCAAAAAGGAAGGGGTTAAACAGGTAACAGCTGAGATGCTCAAAAGAAGAAGGTGCAACATAGGAACTTATCAAACTCCAATGCCAATGTGTCTGAAGAGCTGAAAGCTTTATCGCAAAATCAGAACACAGCTGGTTATGATGGTTCAACATCTATTGGGAAGAGTTAACCAATTAGATGTTCCTATGTTGAAACCACAGAAAAGGGGGTCCAAGCCAAAGGATTCCTTTCTTCACCAGCTTCTTCCTCTCATGTTGTTGTTTCCAACAAATATGTTAGTTTACCATCTGTTGATGAGAACAGGCCCAAGACCAAAAAGGTTTGGGCCTCAAAATCTCACTAATTTGTTGTGTTTTGTAGGGTTCTTCAATATACCTCAGAGGCATCTGGTATGTAGACAGTGGAGGATCCATGCATATGACAGGAAACAGATCACTTCTTAATGACTACTCTCAAGGAAAGAAGGGGTTTGTGTCATATGGCAATGATGCAAAGGGTTACATCATCGGCAAAGGCTTTGTTTCCAATGGGGAAATAAAGTTTGATGATGTTAACCATGTGGAAAATCTCAATCAACCTCTTGAGTGCAGTCAATGTGTGACAAAGGCCATGTTGCTCTTTTCACCAGTCAGAACTGTCGGATTCTGTCATCCAAAGTTCTAAATTTGATTGATAAGGTGTTGGATGAACACACTCTCCTAAAGGCCAACAGGACAGGAAGAGTGTATGCCTTAGATCTTTCCAAGAAAATAGATCTCAAAGGTCATCCTTGCCTATTTTCCAAGGCTTCCCCCCAAGATCTATTCTATGGCATAGAAGGCTGGGTCATGTTAATCTCAAAAACATGAATCAGCTGATAAACCATGGTTTAGTAAGGGACTGCCAATGAAGGAGTTCAAGTGTGAAGATAACTGCACTGTGTTTAAAGGAAAACACACAAGCTTCATTCCCTCCATAGAAGAACCTAAGTCCACTGCCTGCTTACAGCTTCTTCACATGGATCTCTTTGGTCCTGTGAAAGTGATGAGTATGGCTAAGAAGAAATACTGTCTGGTAATTGTGGATGATTACTCCAGATTTGTATGGAATTTCTTCTTGCATTCAAAGGATGACGCTGCACAGTCCATTATGAACTTTGTGTTACACGTTGAGAAGCAGTATTCCCTACCAGTTAAGTGTGTGAGGAGTGATAATGGTACTGAATTTAGAAACCACACACTTGATGAGTTTTACTTATCAAGGGAATCAAGAGGCAGTATAGCATCCCAAGAACTCCTGAGCAAAATGGAGTAGTGGAGAGAAAGAACAGGACCCTTATTGAAGCTGCAAGGTCCATGTTGGCTGACTCTGGATTGCCAATGACTTTTTGTGCTGAAGCTGTCAATACAGCTTGCTATGTCAAATAGAGTTCTAGTAAATCAAAGGTTGATGAAGACTCCATATGAAGTTCTTCATCATTTGGCCCCTCTAATTTCATTTTTCAGAGCATTGGGTGTCCTTGTTCATTCTCAACACACGGGATCAACTCCAAAAATTTGATCCTAAGGTGGATGCAGGGTACTTTGTTGGTTATTCATCAACTTGCAAGCATACAGAGTCTTCAACTGCTGAAAAAAGATGGTTGAAGAGACTCTACATGTTAAGTTTAATGAATCTCCTAAGGACAAGATTCCACAAAGCCCTGTGGAGCTATTTGATTTGGACATACTGCAATATGTTCCTTATCAAACTCCTGCTGTTGCTCCTGTCAACAGTTCCCACCTGGTAGTACTGCTGGTGTGATGATGATAATGATAGCAGTACTCACCTCTTCAGGTTAGTGATCACTGCCTGATTCAGCTAGACCTAATGTTCTTGTAGCTCCAGTAGCACCATCCACAACAAATGCTGATGAGATTCTTCAAATTCAACTTCCTTTGAATTACCATCCACTGATTGGTTTCAAGGAAATGATTCACCATCACCATCTGTTGCTGCTGCTGAACCTACTACAAACACTTGCACAGATCTCATTGTGTATCAAGATCTGAAGAATCACCCTATGTCTCAATCATTGGTGATATCAATGCTGGCGTTCAACAAGAAGTCAATTGTCAAATTTGCTTCTATGCTCTCTTCATCAGTCAGCAAGAGCCAAAGAATTATCACATTGCTTTAAAGGACAATGGATGGGTTGATGCCATGCAGCTTGAGCTTCTTTAGTCAGAACAGAGTGTGGGAATTGGTCCTCTACCTCCAGGTAAGGTGCAAAGGCACTAAAGGGGTTTAGGAACAAAACTGATGAAATGGGCATTGTTAAGAACAAGGCCAGACTGGTTGTTCAGGGGTTTGCACAAGAAGAAGGTATTGATTATGATGAAACCTTTGCCCCTGTAGCCAGACTAGAAGCCATTCGATTGTTTTTAGCTTAGCTGCTTATCAAAACTTAAGTTTTTAAATGGATGTCAAAAGTGCATTTTTGTATGGGACAAATTAAAGAGAAGTTTATGTATGTCAACCACCAGGTTTGAGGACAATAAACATCTAAGGTGTATAAGCTGATAAGGCTCTTTATGGTTGAACTGTTGGACCAAAAGAACCAATGAGCCTGATCAGAGAACCTCTAAGTCCACAAGACATCACAACAGCTGAAGAAGACCTGATCAGCTGTTCTACAAAGTCTGAAGAATACAACTGCTGAAGTACGTCTGAAGTACTGAAGACAAAGACTGAGACAACAGCTGAAGATCTAAAGTCTGAAGACTTCAACAGTACTGAAGACAAAGACTGAAGATCAACAGCGAAAGACAAAGTCTGATGTTCAAGTACTGAAGACATCAGCTGATGTTAACAGCTGATGACAACAGCTGAAGAGGGCTTCTTCAGTTGTTGTGATGGTTTTTCTTCTTCAGTAGTTTTCTTTTTTCAGTAGTTTTTTTGTTTTTTTTTTTTATTTTTCTTTTCAGTACTTGTAAACACTGAAGAGGTTGTTCTTCAGTTGTTGTAGTTTCAGTAGTTTTATGTTTTTCAGTAGTTGTAAATGAGATGTTTAACACTTAGGAACATTTGTAAGAAGATGTCAGTTGTTGACATCTTCAGTAGTTGTTAAACATCAGTAGTTATAAAACGGTTACATGTCACTTTCAGGTGACATCAGTCTACGTCATTCTTTCCTTTATAAGGAAAGATGACTCACCTGTAATCGTGCCTTTGAGGCCGACAATCTTAATGCAATATTCCTTTTGTCGGATATTTCTCTCTCTATAACAAAATTCTTTTATCGTTTTATATCAATTGTTCTTGTTTGAATTTGTCTAATTCTGAGCTATTCCGCTGCTATATCTGTTCAATCGATTAAACCAAGGGCTGAGATCCTAACAAATGGTATCAGAGCAGGTTAATCATTGATCGATCTAACAATTGATCATTGAAACTGTTCAATCGCTCTAAGTTTAATCGAATTAGCAAAATTCGCAAGGATCTGTTATAGAGATTGAGAGTGTATCGCTTCTGGCCGTTTATTTGAGGTTCTGTGTGGTTTTGAGCTAAATTTATTGTGATTTTACTTGAATCTGTCTGATTTTCCACAATGACTACTTCTTCTAATGATCCTTTCAATACTGGATCCTCTACCAAGCCTCCGATCTTGGTGAGGAATGAGTATAACATTTGGCAGAGAAGATTGCTCCATCACCTGTCTGTCAATAGCTCAGGTTGTTGGACATCTGTGGTACATGGACCACATAAGCCAATGGTGAATGATCCGGAAAAAACCAGTTGGTTCCAAAGAAGAAGGAGCAATACTCCGATGAGGACAAGAAGTTGTTTGAAATCGATGCAAAAGCCCATGGAATTTTGGCTATGGCTATTCCTAATGAGATTTACTCTGGGCTTCTGCATTGTGAGTCTGCTCATGACCTCTGGAATGCCATCAAAGAACAATTTGGTGGTACTGATGAGGTTTTAGCAAACAACAGGGAAATCCTCGCCCAACAATATGAGACTTTCTCTCATAGAAAGGGTGAGACTCTGACTCAACAATTTGAGCGGTTTTCATGTTTAATCTCTGAATTGAAAATGGTTAAACATGAATATACCAGGAGTCAGATGAACCATAGATTTTTAAGATCACTGCCTGAGAGATGGAACACATACCATTGTTCTACGCTCAAATGCTGATGTTGATCGCCTATCTCTCACCCAACTTCATGGGAAACTGCTTACATTCGAGAGAGAGATAGAGCAGAAAAGGAAATTGGTTTCATCTGGCAAGCTCACTGAGGATTTTGTCCAAGGGAACACTGCCCTGATTGGACATCAAGAGTCAGAATATGCGTCATCTGAAAGCCAGTATGATGAGCATATTGATTTCTCTACAAACACTTCTGAGCCTGCCTTTGTGAGTGTTGATAGTTATTCTGCTGGTAGTAATAGTGACAATCTATGTTTCATCATGGATGATCTCAAGGGGATTGCTGATGATGACTTAGAAGAGATGGATATTTTGAGCCAAATGGCCTTGATAAATATCAGATCTCAGAAGTTCTACAAAAGAACTGGAAGGAAATTCCCAGGACTCTCTGGCAAAACCAAAGTTGGTTTTGACAAGAGTAAGTTGAAGTGCCATAAATGCCACAGGCTTGGGCACTTTGCAAGAGAATGTAGATCATCTGGATCTAACTCTCCTGCACCTTTTGTGACTTTCCCTGGCAATAGTCAACAAAACAGAGGGCAACAACCTGTCAATTCTGGTTATCATCATCAACCACAATCTCCTGCATATTTTGTTCCACAGGGCCAATGCCATATCCATACCCCTGCTATTACATGCCACAACCAGGCCAGGTTCAAGCACCCACTGCTCAGCAACCACATGCACTCCCTGAGCCTCAACCATCCCAATCTCATCAACCTAATCAACTTCAACAACACAGCTTCTTCACACCAGGAGTTGTTGACTGGAGCAGTTTACCAGATGATGTGTCTGGTAATGAACAACTGTTCTCAGGTGCTGGTCAACATGGTGGTGAGCATCCTTTTGGAAATCTAGCTCTCATGGCTTTGGAATCCTCTGATGGATCATCCTCAAATACCTCTTCAACACAGGTATCACAGGTATCCTCTGAGGCTAAGGCCAAATTATGTTCTGAAACTTGCATAGCAGCATTTGCCTCTATTAGAGAAGCAAATGTGGCTTTAATCAATAAAAATGTAGAGCTAGAACAAACAATTTCCAAAAATAAAGCTGAGTTTGAGTCTGTGCTAAAAGAGAAAACTGATGAGATTTACAAATTAAAATGCCAAATTTCTGATGATAAGGCTAGGGAGGATGTACTCTTAGAGAAGTACAAAGACCTCAAAGATACTCTTGCTGTCACCCAGGTAGAGTGTGATCGATGGGTACAATCTTGCAAGGGCTTTGAAATGCTTCTTAGTAAGCAAACAGCTTCCAATGTGAAGTTTGGAATTGGTTATAATCACACTGCTCCTCCTACAGTTTTTGCTTCAAGAGCAGGAGCGGAATCTGATGGAGAAAGTAATGACCAATCCACCTCATCATGTGATTCACTACTTGATAAAGCACCATCAGTAGTTGAAGTCAGTAGTAATCCCTCTGTGAACCTATCAGCTGATATTGATGGTTCAACTGCTGACACTCACATGATCAATGAGTTGATCAACCCAAGTGTTATCCCTAGAAGTACTGAGGGTACTGGAGAGCAGGGGATAACATCTGGAGTTCAAATCCTAATGACTGACAGCACTGAAGAGAAGAAAACTGTCAGTAGGAAGGATTTGAAGCCTACTAAGGAAGTTGACAAGAAGGCAAAAAGTGCTTCTAAACTGCTGAAGAGCAAGTCTTCAGTAGTTTCATCTTCTTTAGTTGATGATCAACAGAAGATGAAGAAGAAACCATGTGAAATATGTGGTCTATTCAATCATCTCACAGATGATTGTTGGTACAAAAAGGGATCCAAACTCAAACAAAAAGAGAAAATTAAAGAAAATTTGGCTAAAATGAAAACTGAGTTTGAGTCCAAGTTTGTACCAGCAGCATCAAATCCTGTTACTCCTATGACCAAAAAGAAATCTAAAAAGGAAGGAGTGCAACAGGCAATAGCTGAGGTTGCTCAAAAGAAGATGGTGCAACACAAGAACTCATCATCAAACACCAATACCAATGTGTCTGAAGAGCTGAAAGCTCTTCCCAGAATCAGACACAGCTGGTAATGATGGTTCAACATCTGTTGGGAAGAGTTAACCAACTTGATGGCCCTGTGTTGAAACCCCAGAAAAGGAGATCCAAGCCGAAGGATTCCTCTTCTACACCATCTCCTTCACCTCAAGCTATTGTGTCCAATAAACCTGTTAGTTTACCATCTGTTGATGAGACCAGGCCCAAAACCAAAAAGGTTTGGGTCTCCAAAACTAACTGATTGTTTATTTATGCAGGTTTCTTCAACATGCCAAAGTAGCATCTGGTATGTAGACAGTGGGGGATCTATGCATATGACTGGGAACACTCACTTCTTAATGACTACTCTCCAGGAAGGAAGGGATTTGTTTCTTTTGGCAATGATGCAAGAGGTACATCATCGGGAAGGGCTTTGTTTCCAATGGGGAAAAAGTTTGATGATGTCAACCATGTGGAAAATCTCAAGTATAATCTTTTGAGTGTCAGTCAATTGTGTGACAAAGGCCATGTTGCCCTTTTCACAAGCCAGAACTGCAGGATTCTGTCATCCAAAGTTCTGAGTTTGATTGACAAGGTATTGGATGCTCACACTCTCCTGAAGGCCAACAGGACAGGAAGAGTGTATGCCTTAGATCTTTCCAAGAAAATTGATCTCAAAGGCCATCCTTGCCTATTTTCCAAGGCCTCTCCTCAAGAATCTAATCTATGGCATAGAAGGGGACATGTTAATTTCAAGAACATGAATCAGCTGATACACCATAGTTTAGTAAGGGGATGCCTATGAAGGAGTTCAAGTGTGAAAACAACTGCACTGCTTGTTTGAAAGGAAAACAGCACAAGGTTTCATTTCCACCTATTGAAGAACCAAAGTCCACTGCCTGCTTACAACTTCTTCACATGGATCTCTTGGTCCTGTGAGAGTGATGAGCATGGCACAGAAAAAATACTGTCTGGTAATTGTGGATGATTACTCCAGATTTGTATGGACTTTCTTTCTACATTCAAAGGATGAAGCTGCACAGAAGATCATAAACTTTGTGTTGTATGCTGAGAAGCAGTATTCCCTCTCAGTCAAGTGTATTAGAAGTGATAATGGAACAGAATTCAGGAACAATACACTTGATGAATTCTACCTTTCCAAGGGAATAAAGAGACAGTTTAGTATTCCAAGAACTCCTGAACAGAATGAGAGTTGTGGAGAGAAAGAACAGGACCCTCATTGAAGCTGCAAGGTCTATGTTGGCTGATTCTGGACTGCCATTGACCTTTTGGGCTGAAGCTGTCAACACAGCATGCTATGTGCAGAATAGAGTGCTAATAAATCAGAGGTTGATGAAGACTCCATATGAAGTTCTACATCATTTGGCCCCTCTCATTTCATTTTTTAGAGCATTTGGGTGTCCCTGTTTCATTCTCAACACAAAGGATCAGCTCCAGAAATTTGATCCTAAGGTGGATGCAGGGTATTTGTTGGTTATTCATCAACTTGCAAGGCATACAGAGTCTTCAACTGCAGAACAAAGATGGTTGAAGAGACTTTACATGTCAAGTTCAATGAATCTCCAAAGGACAAGATTCCACAAAGCCCTGTGGAGCTCTTTGATTTGGACATACTGCAATATGTTCCTTATCAATCTCCTGCTGTTGCTCCTGTCAACAGTTCACCACCTGGTGTTACTACTGAAGATGATGATGATAGTAGTAATCACCTCTTCAGGTTTAGTGATCAACTGCCTGAGTCCTCTAAACCTGATGCTCCTGTAGCTCCAGCCGCACCATCCACAACAAATGCTGATGAGATTTCTGCATCCTCAACTTCATTTGAGTTGCCACCATCTTCATGGTTTCAAGAATCTGCATCAACATCTGCTGCTGCTGAAGACCCTACAAACACTTGCACAGATTTGATTGTTTACCAAGAGCTGAAAAATCACCCATATCTCAAATCCTTGGTGATATCAATGCTGGTGTCTCAACCAGAAGCCAGTTGTCCAATTTCTGCTTCTATGCTCTCTTCATCAGTCAGCTAGAGCCGAAGAACTATCATGTTGCTTTGAGGGACAATGGATGGGTTGAAGCCATGCAGCTTGAGCTTCTTCAGTTCAAGAAACAGCAAGTGTGGGAGCTTGTTCCTCTACCCCCAGGTAAGTGTGCAATAGGCACTAAATGGGTGTTTAGGAATAAAACTGATGAAAATGGGCTAATTGTTAAGAACAAGGCCAGACTGGTTGTGCAGGGGTTTGCACAAGAAGAAGGTATTGATTATGATGAAACCTTTGCCCCTGTAGCCAGACTGGAGGCAATTAGATTGTTTTTAGCCTATGCTGCACTCCACAATCTTAAAGTTTTCCAAATGGATGTCAAAAGTGCTTTTCTATATGGTACAATAAAAGAAGAAGTTTATGTGTGTCAACCACCAGGCTTTGAGGATAATAAGCACCCAGAATGGGTATATAAGCTTGATAAAGCTCTTTATGGGTTGAAACAAGCACCTAGAGCTTGGTATGAGACCTTATCAAACTTTCTTCTACAGAATAATTTCACTAGAGGCTCCATAGATAAAACTTTATTTATTAAGAAGGTGGATCAGCATAAGCTACTTGTTCAAATTTATGTTGATGATATTATATTTGCATCCTCTGATCCCCAATTGTGTGAGGATTTCCAAACCTTAATGCAACAGAAGTTTGAAATGAGTGCAATGGGAGAATTACAGTTCTTTCTAGGTTTGCAAATCAAACAAAAAGCTGATGGAATTTTCATTCATCAGTCTAAATACACAAAAGATCTTTTGAATAAGTTTGATTTACAAAATGTAAATCTGTTCTACTCCCATGTGCAACACCACACAATTGGATGTTGATCAGAAAGGTAAAGGTGTTGATGAAACCCTTTACAGATGTATGATTGGTTCCTTGATGTATTTAACAGCTTCTAGACCAGATATTATTTGCTACATGTGTTTGTGCTAGATTTCAGGCTGCACCTAAGGAGTCTCATCTGATTGCAGTCAAGAGGATCTTTAGATATCTGCAAGGCACACAATCTCTAGGCTTATGGTATTCCACTGGACATTCTTGCAAATTAGTTGCTTTCTCTGATAGTGACTATGCAGGATGTAAGTTGACCAGGAAATCAACTTCTGGTGGATGCCAATTCCTAGGCAACTGTTTGATTTCTTGGCAGAGTAAGAAACAAACATCTGTTGCTACATCCACTGCTGAAGCCGAGTACATTGCTGCTGCAAGTTGTACATCCCAAATACTCTGGCTTCAGAATCAACTTTTGGATTATGGCATTACAGAGACTAAGACTCCATTATTAATGGATAGTGCTTCAGCTCTTTGCATTGTCAAAAATCCTGTCCAGCACTCTAGGACCAAACATATAGAAATTAGACATCATTTTATAAGAGATGTTTTGAAAAGGGTCTAATTAATCCTATGTTTGTGCCTAGTGCTGATGAGCTTGCAGACATTTTTACTAAGCCTTTGGATAGTTCAACTTTCCACAACCTGGTGTTAAGGCTTGGTATGCTGCAGCTAGAATAAGTGACAACTACTGATGATCTCAGTAATTACTGATGATCATTGGTAACCATGTCACATATAAGTACTGATGAGTTATTTTACCCTCAGTAGTTTTTATAACTACTGAAGGCTAAATGCTTTAAGTACTGTACTTTATCTGTTCTCTACACTACTGATGTAGTTACAACTACTGAAATCAGTAGAAACAGATAAGTACTGATGTCCTATGAAACAACTGAAAACAGCTAAAAGCTGATGAGTAAGTGTTGAGGACAGTATGAAACAGCTGAAAGGCTATGAATTGACGACAACTACTGATGAGTACTCTCTCTTCAGTAGTTCACAAACTGCTGTTTCTTTATAAACAACTGAAGCAATACCATGTCTTCAGTAGTTTCACAACTACTGATGACTAACACCAAGTCTTCAGTTGTTTACAACAACTGATGGCAAAACCACGGTCTTCAGTAGTTTCACAACTACTGATGACTAATACCAAGTCCTCAGTTGTTTCAACATCTGAAGTCCTTGTCTTCAGTAGTTTTTAAAACTACTGATGCCTAAATCAGAGACTTCAGTTGTTTCAACGTCTGATAGTAAACACCATGTCTTCAGTTGTTTTATAACTGCTGACCACACCAATACCATCAGTCGTTTCAAACGTCTGAAAGTTAATACCACGTCATCAGTAGCTTCAAATACTGATGACTAACACCAAAACCTTCAGTCGTTTCATAACCCGTACCCTATATATACCTGATCCCTCTTTCAGAGTTTTTCATTCTTTCACGACCTAACTTTTCAAAAGCTCTGAAAACCTTTCACCTTCATTAATGGCGACCATGCAACTCAAACCTCGACACAACTGTGTCGCGTACCTTACAAAATCGCCCTTCTGGACCAAATTTGAAAATGCTATAGATCTTATGGTCCAATCCCACTAAAAACGGCTTTCCTTTTAAATCCAATCATTTATGCCGATTCGCTACGTCAGTTCTGGATGAATGCGACCGTTAATGGAGAATCTATCCTTCATCTATCAACTCGCATAAGGTGGTCATCTCTACTGCTACCATCCGCCAAATATTACTGTTAGATGATGCTGCCTACCCTGTTGGATATCCTAAGCGCCAACTTGATCTTTCCTTTGGACAACATGGATATCAGGGTGATCTTAGTGCTTCAACAATCCTGAAGAAACATTTTCCAGATGCTGAACGATTATTATTTCATATGGTAAATGTTTGCCTGGCCGAAGACTTCCTCTTGGGATCAACTGTCTTCCAGATGGCAACAGGTATTGTTCTCTATCCTTGAACAAGAACCACTAAACTTTTCTGAATAATTTTTCTTGAACTCAAGGATATGGCCACAAAACCACTTTCTAACCGTTGGATACTATATCCTCGGTTATAATGGCCATAATAGAGAATCAGCTTTCTGCTGAGGGACTAGTTGGTCTGGGAGTCCCTGCTTTGGCTGTATTGCCGGAGGTATACTCCCGACACAACACTGACCAAACTCTCAAACAGGCTGCCAAGCTGCGCAAACCCACGCAGCTGGAACCCACAGCTCCACCTCCAAATCCAAAGTCCCCTCCAAACCCACAAAGAAGAAGCCTAAGAAAGCTACTCAGGGAATTGAGTCCCCTGTGGATGCTCCTGCTGCACCAACGCAGGTTATCTCTGCTGGAAATAACCCCCCAGTAGAGACTGTGACTCCACCAACTGAAGCCGCTCAGGTTTCCTCTCAAAAGGAACCTGAAGCAACCACTCAAAGGGAAGCCACAATGCTGGGATCCTCCTCACTTGAGGGGATTACCATTGAAGAGCACCACCTGTCCCGGGTGCACACTGCTTCCACACCCTCTCCTGATGCAACCGCCCCTCAAAGCCCTACTATCATTGTTGCAAAAGTGCTGACGCAGTTGCATTCCTCACCCCCCACCCAGACACCAATACTACTGGGATAACCTCAACACCTGAGGGGGAGGATCACAATGCTTCTGTCAACCCACAGCACAGGGGTTATCATGTTCCATCTTCTAGTGTAGATAAGGAGGTGCGAACTTCTGGTGAGGCTGCCACTGCTCCTGACTCAGCAAATGACCAGGATGCAGTTGGTAACATCTCTAAGTCCTCACCAGTGGCAACAGCTGATGAAGGACATAGTCCTGAGGCTGGAAGTCCCCAGAACCGAGAACAAGGGGCACATGCTACAATTGATCTACACTCAAGGCATGTTCATTCTGACTTTGTCAGGAGGTCAGGTGATTCAGTCACAACTGATGATGACCTGAGCTTCTTCTATGATGTAGTTGCTCAAAACACCATTCTAGAGGATGAGGTTAGCAGACTCAAAGAGCTGCTGGCCAAGATGTCTCAGGATGCAAGTCCATCTGCCACCACAATACACCCACAGATGGCACCTTCTTCTGAAGGTCCCCTACACACTGAGCCAGTATATACTTCCAAGCCACCAGCCTCTGCTTTCGGCACTGATTCTCAGGAACAGAACCATCCTGATCAATCAGTTGCTACCCTTCAAAATTCCCTACCTCTCATCACTCCCATGATCACAGATATAGTGATCAAAGCCATTGATGAGAGGCTTCCTACAATAATACAACCCTTGGTGGAGGAGTTGGTGACTAAATCTCTTTCTACTGCTCAACCCTTGCACCAATGCAACCAAAAAGGGGAGAGTCAGTTAGTTAAAGGAAAAGGAAGAGGATAGATGGGGAGAAGGCGAAAGAATCTGAGGTTGTAAATGAGAAGGAGAAGGAGAGTGTGAAGGGAGCTGAAGTGAATGAAAGTCAAAAAGACTTTCATGTCACATATCAAAAGAGAAAAGGAGAGTCTGAGAAGGAGAAGGAGCTGAAGGATATGGTGAAAGAAGCTGACGCCAACCATAACCGTTCAATGGATAAAATCATTGAGCAGTTGTATAGGCAGGGTTTTGACATCAAACAACTAGACTCCGAGATCAGAAGGATGGAAACAGAGGAGATCAATTCAAGATGGGCTAGCTATGATGCCTTAGAAAGAGAAAGGCTGGAGATAATGATCAGATTTATAGCTAAATACTTGGGAAGATCTCTAATGGAAATAAGGGCCTGGACCAGGGACAACATCTTGGCAATAACCACCAAGATTTGTTCGTCTGAAGAATACTCCAAAGGTTTAGTGATTGAGGTATTGAATGAAGCTGGGGTTGGGAATCGAAAAGAACTGACAAAATTTACCAAAGCCTCCCTTACAGCCAAAATGCTAAAACAGTCTGAAAAGCCTCAATCCTCAAAATCACTATCTCCACAACCCACTAAAACAAACCCTTTACCCTCTAAACCAACCATCCAACCCACAAAACCAAATCCTTTACCCTAAAACCCATTGCCAGTGATGTACCTAGCCAAAAGAAAAGAAAGGTACTGAGGCCTGATGAAGATGAAGAGGAGGATGAAGACAGACTGCCACTCTCTGCAGTCATTACTTTGCCTAAGGCTAAACCAATGTCCATCACTCCTGCTTCTCAAATGCATGATGTAATGATAAAGATTGAAGAGGAACAGATGCAAAAACATGATGAGGAAATGCTGAAAAGCATTGACAAAGCATATGCTACATCCTCTTCAATGATCAGCATGAAGAAAGAAGTATTAAGATTGTACACCCTTGCTAATACCTTTCAATACCAAAGGGAAAGAGTAAGGATATGGCCTGATCCTAGGGTGGCACACCGGATTGTCAAGAAAGAAATTCCTTCAAGATACAAGGGCCAAGTGAAGAGAGTTGTCGACGAAGACATCACTGTGGTGCTTGTAGTGTCCCCTTGGAAATTGTTGAAGAGTTCAAGAAAGCCTATGAAGCCAAACAACCACCTCAAAAGATGTTAGAGAACAAAATTATAAAGAAGGGATTGGTTTACAAACGACTTGAAAACTTCAAACAAGAAGAGCTCAACCTGCTCTTAGAAGGAACTCATCCAGATGAGTTTGCTTATAGACAAATAACCACGGTTGAGCTCAAGAATGGAAAACAGGCCAAGTACATATCTGAAGTGTATGGCCGAGAAGGATTATTTGATGGTGTGCCGAGGTGCTGACAATGGATGAGCAAATCATGTTTTTAAGGGCTTACACCAGGGAATCATATAGGCTGATACACGGGAAGTAGATCTCATGGTTGGGGCAACAGCTCGGTGTCCAAGTCCCCAATACAGAGCTCCCAACCATATCATGCCAAACAGATCATCAGAGACTTCTTCCAGGCCGGTGCTGAAAAAGGGTCACTTCTCATCTGATCAAGAGGATTAAGAGACCAATCTATCTGCCAAAATAAGTGGGACTCGTCAATAACTTAGAGGTTTTGGCTGCATTGGTTCAGGGGGAGTTTGTTGGACCAAAAGAACCAATGAGCCTGATCAGAGAAACCTCTAAGTCCACAAGACATCACAACAGCTGAAGAAGACCTGATCAGCTGTTCTACAAAGTCTGAAGAATACAACTGCTGAAGTACGTCTGAAGTACTGAAGACAAAGACTGAGACAACAGCTGAAGATCTAAAGTCTGAAGACTTCAACAAGTACTGAAGACAAAGACTGAAGATCAACAGCTGAAAGACAAAGTCTGATGTTCAAGTACTGAAGACATCAGCTGATGTTAACAGCTGATGACAACAGCTGAAGAGGGCTTCTTCAGTTGTTGTGATGGTTTTTCTTCAGTAGTTTTCTTTTCCTTTCAGTAGTTTGTTTATTTTTCTTTTCAGTACTTGTAAACACTGAAGAGGTGTTCTTCAGTTGTTGTAGTTTCAGTAGTTTTATGTTTTTCAGTAGTTGTAAATGAGATGTTTAACACTTAGGAACATTTGTAAGAAGATGTCAGTTGTTGACATCTTCAGTAGTTGTTAAACATCAGTAGTTATAAAACGGTTACATGTCACTTTCAGTGACATCAGCCTACGTCATTCTTTCCTTTATAAGGAAAGATGACTCACCTGTAATCGTGCCTTTGAGGCCGACAATCTTAATGCAATATTCCTTTTGTCGGATATTTCTCTCTCTATAACAAAATTCTTCTATCGTTTTATATCAATTGTTCTTGTTTGAATTTGTCTAATTCTGAGCTATTCCGCTGCTATATCTGTTCAATCGATTAAACCAAGGGCTGAGATCCTAACAGAAACAAGCTCCTAGAGCCTGGTATGAGACATATCAAACTTTCTTCTAGAAAATGATTTCACTAGAGGCTCCATTGATAAGACTTTATTCATTAAGAAAGCTGGGCAGCATAATCTACTTGTTCAATTTATGTAGATGATATTATTTTTGCATCCTCTGATCCTCAGTTGTGTGATGCCTTTACAAGGTTGATGCATCAGAAGTTTTAAATGAGTGCCATGGGAGAATTACAGTTCTTTCTGGGTTTGAAAATCAAACAAAAGGCTGATGGAATTTTCATTCATCAGTCCAAATATACAAAAGATCTTTTGGAAAAGTTTGATTTACAAAACTGTAAGCCTTGTTCTACCCCCATGTGCAGCACCACACAACTGGATACAGATCAGAAAGGTAAAGTGGTTGATGAAACACTTTACAGATGTATGATTGGGTCCTTGATGTATTTAACAGCTTCTAGACCAGATATTATGTTTGCTACATGTGTTTGTGCTAGATTTCAGGCTTCACCTAAAGAGTCTCATCTGATTGCAGTCAAGAGGATCTTTAGATATTTGCAAGGTACACAATCTCTAGGTTTATGGTATTCCACTGGGCACTCTTGTAAATTAGTTTCTTTCTCTGATAGTGACTATGCAGGGTGTAAGTTGACCAGGCAATCAACTTCTGGTGGATGTCAATTCCTAGGCAACTGCTTGATTTCTTGGCAGAGCAAGAAACAGACCTCAGTTGCTACATCAACTGCTGAAGCAGAGTACATTGCTGCTGCAAGTTGCACCTCTCAGGTACTCTGGCTTCAGAACCAACTTCTGGATTATGGCATTACATAGACTAAGACTCCATTGTTAATGGATAGTGCTTCAGTGCTGTGTATTGTCAAAAATCCAGTCCAACACTCTAGGACCAAACATATAGAGATCAGACATCATTTTATAAGGGATTGTTTTGAAAAAGGTCTGATTGATCCTAAGTTTGTGCCTAGTGCTGATGAGCTTGCAGACATTTTTACTAAGCCTTTGGATAGTTCAACTTTCCACGACCTGGTGTTAAGGCTGGTATGCTGCAGCTAGAATAAATGACAACTACTGATGATCTCAGTAATAGTACTGGTGATCATGGGTAACCATGTCACATATAAGTACTGATGAGTTCTTTCACCCTCAGTAGTTTTATAACTACTGAAGGCTAAATGCCTCACAAGTACTGAAGTACTTTATCTGTTCTAAACTCCTGATGTAGTTACAACTACTGATGTAGTTACAACTACTAAATCAGCACAAACAGATAAGTACTGACGTCCTATGAAACACCTCAAAAGCAGATGCAAAGTCTGATGAGTAAGTGTTGAGGACAGTATAAAACAGCTGAAAAGCTAAGAATTGACGAAACAGCTGATGAGTAATTTCTCTTCAGTTGTTTCTACAACTGCTGTTTCAAAACAACTGAAGCCAAAACCATGTCTTCAGTAGTTGTAAACCACTGCTGACAAAACCAAGTCTTCAGCTGTTTACAACAACTGCTGACAAAACCACTGTCTTCAGTAGTTTCACAACTACTGATGACTAATACCAAGTCTTCAGTTGTTTCATCACCTGAAGTCAAAAATGTCTTCAGTAGTTTTATAACTACTGATGACTAAATCAGGGACTTCAGCTGTTTCAACGTCTGACGGTTAATACCACGTCATCAGTAGTTTCAACAATTGATGACTCACACCAAAACCTTTAGTAGTTTTCCAACCCGACCCTTTAATACCTTATCCCACCTTCAGAGTTTTTATCTTCTCTTCTCAAACCTAACGTTCAAAAAAACTCCCTACCTTTTCTTCATCAATGGCGACCATGCAACTAAAACCACGACACAACTGTGTCGCACATCTCACCAAATCGCCATACTGGACCAAGTTTCACAACGCCATTGATTTAATGGTTCAGTCACCCTACAAAACAGCGTTTCTGGTAAACCCCACCATATATGCTGAATCCCTTACCCAATTCTGGACAAATGTCACCTTGGTCTCTGAGGAGAACACACAGAGTCTCTTCAATCGTTTGTCCATGGCCAAAAAGTGGTTATCACTCCAGACACTCTTCGCCAAACCCTTAATCTGGATGATGCTACTTTCCCAACTAGTTATCCAAAGGGCACAACAGATCAATCATTTGCCCACCATGGATACCAGGGTAACCTGAGTGCATCTACCTACTGAAGAAACATTTCCCGGATGCTGAACGTCTCATATTTCATATGACAAATGTATGTCTTGCCTCCAAGACGTCATCATGGGATCAAATGTCCACAAGGTGGCCACAGGTAATGTACTCCATCCTTGAGCAACGACCTTTAAATTTTTCTGAAATACTATTTTTAGAGCTCAAGGATATGGCCCAAAAACAAACTTCTAACCGTTGGATATTATATCCTCGGTTCATAATGGTCATAATTAAAAACCAGCTTCAAGCTGAGGGACTTGTTGGCCTGGGAGTCCCTGCTATGGCTGTATTGCCTGAAGTATACTCCCGGCATAACTCTAACCAATCACTCAAAATGGCTGCCAAGCTGCGCAAACCCACGTAGCTGGAACCCACAGCCACCACCTCCAAATCCAAAGTCCCCACCAAACCCACTAAAAAGAAGACCAGAAAGGCTACTCAGGGAAATGAGTCCCCTGAGGATGCCCCTGCAACACAAACGCAGGCTATATCCACTGGTTATAACTCCCTAGTGGATATAAGGACTCTCCCAGCCACAGCCGCTCAGGATTCCTCTCAAAAGGAGCCTGCAGCAACCACAGAAGGGGTACCCACACATCTGGGATCTTCCTCATTTGAGGAGATTGCCATTGAAGAGCACCATTCTCCCCAGGTGCACATTGCTTTTACCCCATCTTCCCATGCAACCGCCCCCCAAAGTCCAACCATTATCATTGCAAACGTGCTGAGTTAGCTGCATGCCTCTCCTCCTCCCCAACAACCACCAACAAAGGGGAGAACCACAGCTCTTAAGGATGAGGATCACCATGCTTCTGACAACCCACAGCACCGGGTTTACACGTTCTATCTCCTGGTGTGGATATGGAGATTAGGACATCTAGTGAGGCTGCCACCTCTTCTGAATCAGCACATGATCAGAATGAGGCTGGGAACATAGCTAAGACCTCACTAGAGGCAACAGCTGATGAAGGACATAAACCTGAGGCTGGAAGTCCCCAGTTCCAAGAAAAAGGGGCACATGCTAAAACTGGTCTACACCCAGTGCATGTACATCCTGCTACGAGCAGGAGGTCAGGTGATTCAGCATCTGCTGATAATGACCTGGGCTTATTTTATGATGTTCTGGCCCAGAACACAATTCTGAGGAAGAAGTCAGTAGACTACAAAGACTACTTGACCAATTCTCTCAAGAAGCAAGTCCATCTGCCACCAACATAAACCCACAGATGGCACCTTCACCTGAAGGTCTCCCATACACTCAGCTGAAGGATTTTGTGTGCCCAAGACACTTAGAAGATGGATGTGGTTAATACGTTATGATCCAAGTCGGGTTATACCCAATAACAAGCTTAGCAAACACCAATTATGTTTAATTGATGATATGATCATGCAATTAAATATTTACACCAATTTAGAAAATGGGTTTTCTAAATAAATTGCATAAGAGATGGAACAAATTATAAGGATAATTTGTTGATGTGTTTATTGTTATTCTTGTCATTTAAAAGGGGTTTAAATAACACTAATAACACATGAGTGTACTTTAATTAAATTGTTTAATTAAGAGCAATATGTCACACTTATAAATAATGTCTAGAGAGTAACTTTTATGTGTGACATATGACTAGTGACAATGTGTTAGGTGTTACAAAATTATAAGGGGGGACTTTTTCAAACTTGTTGGTTTTGGCCGCCCCTTTTAATTTGATAGGACAAAATTGTGTCTTGAAAACACACACAAACATTTACTAGCTAAACACTCAATTGAATCACATTCTTCTAAGACATGCAAAACACAAAAGCTCTCTCCTCTCTCTCCCTCTCAAGTTACGGAACTGGGCAGCAGCTTTGAAGCTCTTGGAGATCGATTTTGTGTTGATTTTGGTGGTGTTCTTCCTAACAAGAAGGTGTCTTGCAAAGAGCTTGGGGGTAAACACACTTGAGGGCTTCTTCCTTGAAGTCTTGGCCAAGATTTGAGCATCTAAACCCTATCTTCCTTGGTCGTTTTGCTGCTGGAAGAAGGTAGTTATCACAGCTCATTGAAGCTGTGGTTTTATGTTGTTTTTACATTTGCTAATAGCTTGTTCATTCACATATCAAAGATCCTATTGATTTGGGTTTTCGTTTTTCATCTTAAAACAGCTTTTAGAACACGATTTTTCAGATTATAAACATGTTATAATCCTTATATCATCGCTGCGTTTTCTGAAAGTATAAAGGTTAACTATGTTTTAGTGTTCTATCAAACCCAACAATGGCATCAAGAGCCGGTTATGTGGATGACTTGCTTGTTTTGTCTTTAAAATTGGTTTTAAGGAATGATTATAAGCTTAGTATAGGCTAGTTTTGGGCTGCTAAGTTCATTTGATATGAAACCCCAATCTTTCAAAGTCATATCACACATGCTTGTGATTAAACTTTGAAAGATATACATGTTTGTTGTTTGTTTTGTATGGACAAAATAAAACCCGAAATTTCAGTTTATGTTGGCTGAAATTTCGTGGTTTTAAGAGGGGTTTTCATTATTTTTTTTGGATGATATGATAGATGCTTGTTTTAGTGCATAACCTAGCCATTGACCTTGTGGTTGTTTGGATGTTTGTAATGGTTGTATTCATTCATTCAATTGGGTTGTATTATTTGTTGTTTGTGCTTTGTTTCAAATGTAATTTATTTATTATTGGGTTGTAATGAATAGATTAGGTGTATTTTCATTTTACTAGATATCTTGTATTAGGACTTTATATCTTGTAATATGAAGACATACACATTGGAAGCACAAAGGAAGGTCATGAAAGAAACATGGAGAATTTTGGATGCGGTTTCAAGTGGGAGGCTTTTGGATGTTTTCCATTTGCTTTGTTTGTGACCCTTAGGAATGACCTATGGACCACACTTGTGATGGCAAACAGTGTGGACCACTTTAGATGCTATGGTTATGCACAAATGCACATATGGTTGTTTATGTTTGGTTGATTGTTTGTTGTTTGATTGTTTGGTTGATATTGGATATTCATAACAAACTCCTTAACAAACTTAACAAGCTGAAAATTGATGGTTCTTAAAAGTTTAAATAAAGTTACTAAAATGGTTTAATGATTTTAAAGATTAAAATAGGTTTTAATCTAAGAACCATAGGGTACCTTGTATTTGAAAGCATGCAAATACAAGAACATAGAGTTTTCTAAACTAGAATAATGCAACCTCTATACATTTCTTTAACAAGATCAACACCGTCCTTTACACAACACTTGAGTCACTTGGAACTCTTAGTGGGATAAGGTCACCTAACCATTTTAAGGGAACTTGTGATTTGAGGTGAGAATGCCTTATTTGTGGATAAAGGTCACCTAACCACTTGTTTTGGCAAACTCACACGTGTGTATAGGGTGTCTTGATTTGCAAATCATGTCAAATGGATCACCTACGATGTGGTTTCCAAATGGTGTTGATGGATTAACATGCCGACTTACATATGATGTTTCAAGTCGATCCCATATTCTAGAAGTTGCAAATGGTTGCAATCGTCAAACGTTGACCACCTTATTAATTTAAAAACGTGGGATAAAGGTCACCTAACCACAATTTAAATGTAATGTTGGGTTCTAGATTTTAATATGAAAGACCTTGAAAGGCATTTATTATTAAAATTACAATATCGAAAATACTAAAATAAAACTTTGTTAAATTTGTAGATGGCCTCAAATAATGATAATTCCGCTAACTCTTCCGCGTCCAACCATCTCTACGAGCGATCCTCCAAAAGGAACGTCTAAATCATAACAACTTCATCGATTGGTATCGAAACTTGAGAATCGTTCTCAAGCAAGAGAAAAGATCGTATGTTTTAGACGACCCTATCCCCGATCAACCTAGCGAGGATGATGGGAGGCCTATAACGATTGGCTGAAATACACTGAGGACTCCGTCCAGGTGTCTTTTCTCATGCTAGCGAGCATGACTCCAGATCTCCAAAAGGAGTATGAACACCACGGAGCTTACGACATGATAACCCAACTGAAGGAAACGTTCCAACAGCAAGCAAGGGTTGAGCGCTTCGAAACGGTTCGAGCACTCCATGCATGTCGTATGGACGACAACCAATCTGTTTCATCTTATGTACTTAAGATGAAAAGTCACATTGACCGCCTCGAGAGGCTTAATTGCCCCGTCTCGAAGGAATTGGCCAGGGATTTGATCCTAAATGGCCTTACCAAGAAGTTCGAGACATTCGTGTTGAACTACAACATGAATGCATGGGACAAAAGCATTGGTGAGCTTCACTCAATGCTCAAAACGGCTGAGGCGGCCATGGGTAAAGGGTTTTACCCGTTCTCACCATCCATGAAGGTGGGAACAATAAAAGGCCTCGTCCCGCACCCAAGGCAAAGGTTGCAAAGGGTAAGGGACCCGCTTGGGAAAAGGGAAAGGGGTGGCAAGGATGCCACCCAAACCACAAGAGAAAAAGCAAAAGGTTGCTACTAACGACCCATGCTTCAAGTGTGGGGAGATTGGACATTGGGCAAGAATTGTCCTGTCCATCTCCAAGAGTTGAAAGCAAGAGGGATGCCGGGTAGACCTCAGGTACAATATACATGATCCATATTGATTTAAACCTGATATCCTCTAACACATGGGTATTAGATACCGGATGTGGAACTCACATTTGCAATTTGTTGCAGGGTTCAAAAGAAGTAGTGACTTCAAGAAAGGGGATGTAAGCCTCTACATGGGCAATGGGGCTAAAGTTCAAGTTGAAGCCCGTGGTGACTACATCTTGAAACTTCCAAATGGTTTGGAAGTGATTTTGAACAATGTTTTGTATGCTCCTAGTTTGACTAGGAATATTATCTCTGTAGCCCTGTTAAAACAATTTGGATATGTATTATCATTGTTGAAAAAGATATTCATGTTTCTTTTAATGGTATGTTCTATTTTAAAGCTATTCCCATTAATGGTATTTATGAATTGGTTCATGAAAATACTTTAAATAGCTCATTGTACCAAACTAACACCAAGAAACTCAAGTTGGACTTGAGTGATACCTATCTTTGGCATTGTCGTCTTGGCCATATAAACAAGAAACGTTTACAAACACACAAAAGAATGGTCTTTTAAAAACAAATGAATGTGATTCATTTGACGTTTGTGAATCTTGTTTACAAGGTAAAATGACTAAGACATCCTTTAGTGGAACTAACAAAAGGGCAAAAGATCTATTAGGAATCATACATTCGGATGTATGTGGTCCTTTTTAAGCCAATGACTAGGAATGGTGAAAGATACTTCATTACCTTTACCGACGATTATAGTCGCTATGGGTATGTGTACTTATTAAGGCACAAAGATGAAGCTTTTGAAATGTTCAAAATCTTCAAGAATGAAGTAGAAAATCAACTTAACAAGTCAATTAAAGTTCTCCGTACAGATAGAGGAGGTGAATACCTGAGTGATGCTTTTCAAGATCATCTTAGGAGTTGTGGGATTGTCTCACAACTCACTCCACCTGGAACGCCACAACATAATGGTGTGTCTGAGAGGAGGAAGAACCTTATTGGATATGGTTCGATCTATGATGGCTAGAAGCACATTACCTCTATCATTTTGGGGTTTCGCTCTGCTCTCCGCGGCCCGTATTCTAATATGGCCCCAACCAAAAAGGTGGAAAGGACACCCTTTGAGATATGGCATGGAAGAGTTCCATCCCTATCATACTTAAGGGTTTGGGGATGTGAGGCTTATGTTAAGACTCCCACCCCAAACAATTGGAAGTCCGATCCACCAAGTGTATCTTTGTTGGATATCCTAGAGATTCTATGGGATATTATTTCTATGATCCACTGGAACAAAAAGTGTTTGTTGCCAAAAAGGTGAGTTCTTAGAACAAAGTTCCTCATGGAAGGAGCTGGCAGTAGAACAGTGGACCTTGAAGAAGATCAAGAACCACAACCCTATGCACGTTTGGTTGAAACTAGCACTCAACATGAGGATGTTGAGGATGATCAAGGGGGTGATCAATACACACAAAACGTTCGAAGAAGTGGTAGAATTAGTAATCCACCTGAAAGATACGGATTTTTCATGGATGGATGCTATGTGGTAGATCCAGATGAGCCAACCACATACCATGATGCAGTGTCCAATTCGGATTGTGACAAATGGCTTGAGGCCATGAACGTTAAGATGCAATCCATGTATGACAATCAAGTTTGGGAACTTGTTGTACCACCTCTTAATTCCAAGGTAGTTGGAAGTAAGTGGGTTTTCAAGAAGAAAACCGATATGCATGGAAACTTGGATACTTATAAAGCTAGACTTGTAGCGAAGGGTTTCACTCAAACTCAAGGGGTTGATTATGATGAAACCTTCTCACCTGTTGCGATGCTAAAGTCTATAAGAATATTGTTTGCCATAGCTGCTCATTATGATTATGATTTGGCAAATGGATGTCAAAACCGCTTTCCTAAATGGATATCTTGAGGAAGATATCTATATGGTTCAGCCTGAAGGTTTTGTCGATCCAAAACATCCTAATAAAGTATGCAAGTTAAAGAAATCAATCTATGGATTGAAACAAGCATCGAGAAGCTGGAATCACCGTTTTGGTGAGGAAGTAAAGAATTTTGGCTTCATCAAAAACGCTGATGAGGCTTGTGTGTATAAGAAGGCTAGTGGGAGCACAATAACTTTCCTAGTATTGTATGTTGATGACATACTACTATTTGGAAATGACATTCCAACCTGGAAGGTGTAAAAACCTGGCTTGGAAGTTGTTTTTCCATTAAGGATCTTGGTGAAGCCGCCTATATTATGGGAATAAAGATCTATAGGGATAGATCAAGGCGGTTGATTGGTTTGAATCAAAGTGCGTACATTGATAAAATCTTGAAAAGGTTCAAGATGGAAAACTCTAAGAAAGGTACCGTATCTATTCAAAGAGGAACAATATTGAGTACGACTCAATGTCCTAGCTCAAAGGATGAGCAAGATAAAATGAAGGCAATCCCATACGCATCAGCTATTGGATCCATCATGTATGCGATGATATGCACTCGACCGGACGTGTCATGCGCCTTGAGCATGACAAGTCGTTACCAGCAAAATCCTGGAAACAGTCATTGGATGGCTGTTAAGAACATACTTAAATACCTAAGGAGGACAAGAGATATGTTCCTGATCTATGGATCTGGTGACGAGGAGCTCGTTGTAAAAGGTTACACGGATGCGAGTTTCCAAACCGATCGTGACGATTCACGGTCATAAGGGATACATTTTCATTCTGAATGGAGGAGCTGTCTCTTGGAAGAGCTCCAAGCAGGATGTGGTGGCTCTATCAACTACAGAATCAGAATACGTCGCCGCCTCATTGGCAGCTCAAGAAGCTGCATGGTTGAAGAAATTCATTGCCGATCTAGGGGTTATCCCTTCCATTCAGGAACCCCTAGAGATTTTTTGTGACAACGAGGGTGCGATTGCTCAAATCAACGAACCTCGTGCTCATCAAAAGACTAGGCACATTGAGCGGAGATTCAACTACATACGAGATGAAGTTGAAAAGGGAAAGATATGTATTCGCAAAGTTCACACGGATCAAAACATTGCGGATCCTCTCACGAAGCTCCTTGAAAAGGCAAAGCATGAAGGTCATACTTGTGCCATGGGACTTCGATATTCCAGTGATTGGATTTGATCTGTAAATTTTGTATTTGGATATGTGTGGAACTCTATATTATTGAATAAAAATTATTTGGTTATAGTGTTCAATTAATGTTCCTATTTAGCATGTTTTATCCATGAGTAAAATGTTTACTCTAAAATGTCCGTAGTCGCTCATACTTGTGGGAACAAGTGTGAGAGTAAGATTATTATGAACTTGGATTGGTTGATATTCATATGGATGAATATAGAGCAATGGGTTGCTACCAAGGTTTGTAGATATTTGTGGGACACAAATATTGGACTAACCGCATTTCAAATTTTACTACATGGAATCTTAATGATTGATCATAAGTAAATTGAGCAAAGGCGAATATCATTTGGTATCCTCCGACCTGAGATACATATTGAGTTTTGATATTCACTAAGTATTATACCTTGAGCTAGTTCTTCATTGTCCTGAAATAGTGGACAGTACATAAGGGTATGTTCAGATATAACACGAAGTGTTTGTGAGAAACGTATGTAGTTAAGATGGAATTTGTTCCTCTTATTCGTTGAGAGGTAGATGTCTAAGGCCTGATTAAGTTAAATCAACAAGGAATGATCATTTTGTGTCCTTGGATTTAACATGACATCTGTAACAAAAGGATAGATGATTGATTCACCTAAATCCTTTCAACTAGGGTACTTCAAAAGGGATGATGTTATTGAATGGCTATAAGTCATGCGTATTAAGGGTAGTAAACCGTTGTTAGGTGCTATTTACTGCTTGCATCAATCTTCTATGAATCTTGGGCAAGTGGGAGATTGAAGGATTCTGTGTGCCCAAGACACTTAGAAGATGGATGTGGTTAATACGTTATGATCCAAGTCGGGTTATACCCGATAACAAGCTTAGCAAACACCAATTATGTTTAATTGATGATATATCATGCAATTAAATATTTACACCAATTTAGAAAATGGGTTTTCTAAATAAATTGCATAAGGGATGGAACAAATTATAAGGATAATTTGTTGATGTGTTTATTGTTATTCTTGTCATTTAAAGGGGTTTAAATAACACTAATAACACATGAGTGTACTTTAATTAAATTGTTTAATTAAGAGCACATATGTCACACTTATAAATAATGTCTAGAGAGTAACCTTTTATTGTGTGACATATGACTAGTGACAATGTGTTATGTGTTACAAAATTAAAAGGGGGGAACTTTTTCAAACTTGTTGTTTTGGCCGCCCCTTTTAATTTGATAGGACCAAAATTGTGTCTTGAAAACACACAAACATTTACTAGCAAACACTCAATTGAATCACATTCTTCTAAGACATGCAAAACACAAAAGCTCTCTCCTCTCTCTCCTCTCAAGTTACGGAACTGGGCAGCAGCTTTGAAGCTCTTGGAGATCGATTTTGTGTTGATTTTGGTGGTGTTCTTCCTAACAAGAAGGTGTCTTGCAAAGAGCTTGGGGGTAAACACACTTGAGGGCTTCTTCCTTGAAGTCTTGGCCAAGATTTGAGCATCTAAACCCTATCTTCCTTGGTCGTTTTGCTGCTGGAAGAAGGTAGTTATCACAGCTCATTGAAGCTGTGGTTTTATGTTGTTTTACATTTGCTAATAGCTTGTTCATTCACATATCAAAGATCCTATTGATTTGGGTTTTCGTTTTTCATCTTAAAACAGCTTTTAGAACACGATTTTTCAGATTATAACATGTTATAATCCTTATCATCCGCTGCGTTTTCTGAAAGTATAAAAGGTTAAACTATGTTTTAGTGTTCTATCAAACCCAACATCAGCCACTCAAAACTTCCAAGCCACCAGCTTCTGTTTCTGGCACTGCTTCTTAGGGACAGAACCCCTCTGAGCAAACAGTTGCTATCTTTCAGCAAACTCTACCTCTCATCACCCCATGATCACACACATTGTCATCAAAA